>PVIH01007334.1:0-101483 GCA_004025045.1 Sigmodon hispidus
CCCCTCCCCTTCCCTCCCCTCTCCTCTAAGCAGTAAGGAGTATTCATCATTCGAGTTACAGCTAAGATTAGATTGTGGGAACATGTCCTCCAACACCTAACCCAGGCCTGCAGCATAGCAGCATGGTGCTCTAGCAGTGAAGGGATCTGGGGGTAGGTGCCTGAGATATCCTGTAGACTCCCTGGAGAAGGGTCTGCTTTCAGACGGCCAGCATTGCTGCTCACAACAGTGTTGGCTGGGAAGGACAGCAATGTAAGACAGGCAGATCTCAGTGACAGAAGCTTATTCTAAATCAGCTTCCTCTTACGTTAAAATCATCCATTTTAGAGGGAAATATCTTTAAGACATAGGGTGTGTGGTGGCTGGAATGAAAACGGCCCCCATTGTATTGGGTAAAGGGTCTGAGTATACTTCTGGGTGTGGAAAACCATCAAAATCCACCAATCCCTGAGTCTGAAAACCCACAAATCCCTGGTCTTGCCCCAAGCTCAGGATTTAATACACCACCAATCTCCACCCTGGAAAATCTTTCCCCAAGAAACCCTACATAAAGCCTGTCTTTTGCTCAGTTCCCTGATGCTTCTCACCAGAGCAGAGGCAGTCACCCTCCTGTGTCTCTCCCAATAAATCTCTTGTATTAGGTTTGTTGTGTGGTATGACTTTGTAGTATTCCTTGGCTCCTGACTGCTGGGATACCTTTCCCCTCAGATCTGCAACACTTCCATTGGAAAACTCTTTCCCTTCTGAGCACATTTATACATAGACTCACAGGGAATGACAATTTTTGAAAGAATTAGGACATGTAGCCTCATTGGAGTATGTACGGTCTTGTTGGAGGGCCTCTGTCACTGCAGGTGGGGATCTGAGGTTTCAAATGGTCAAGGCAGGCCAAGCATCTCTCTCTCTCTCTCTATCTCTCTCTCTCTCTCTCTCTCTCTCTCTCTCTCTCTCTCTCTCTCTCTCTCTCTCCTCTTCTCTTTCTGCTGCCTGCCCATCCAGGTGTAGAACTCTTCGCTACCCCCTTCAACACTGTTGCCTGCATGCCACCATGCTTCCTGCTCTGGTTATAATTAAACCTCTCAACTGAAAGCCAGCTCCAATGACATGTTTTCCTTTTCCCTAAGGGGAAAGTGAAAGACAAGGATCTTTAGGATAGAATGTTTACAAGGAGATGAACCAACAGAATGTTCTGGGGGAAGTAAAGCACTGCATTGTTGTGGAGTATTATTTTAAGATGTATGACATTTGTTTAAGCTGTGACACATTTGTTTAATGATGCAAAGATGTGAGGCATTCTTTTATGTTGCATTTGTTTAGCTCTGTGAAGTTGTGTTTCCTTCCCTGTCTAAAACATCTGATTGATGGATCTAATTAAAAGAGCTGAATGGCCAATACCAAGGCACAAGAAAGGATAGGTGGGGCTGGCAGGCAGACAGAATAAATAGGAGAAGAAATCTGAGGATGATGGAGGCAAAAGGTAGACGGGATAATTTAAGAAAAGCTGGCTAAAAATAAGCCAAGTTAAGGCTGGGCATGTGTAAGAAAGAATAAGCCTCTGTGTGATTTATTTGGTTGCTGAGTGATGGGCTCCGTAAAAAGCCAAAAGAATAAAATCACCAAGAACAAAACATCCTGAGGGGAGCACCTTGAGAAAGGAAATAAACAACACAAAATGGTTTCAGGCAGTCCCTGAAACTGAGCAAACTCACTAGGCCTCTCCTTCCCCAAGAAAATACAATTAGTAAAGGCTGGCACTCACTCTCAGACCAAACCTAGCTACCTAAAGGACAGAGACTAGCAAAGCAGCTTGAAAGAAGTAGAGGCCAGCTGAGCACCCTTGAAAAGGCCCCAAACAACCGAGCCACCTGGATAGAACACTCTCCAGCCTACTGAACTGCCTGCCTGCAGAGTATGCAGTATGCTCCAGGTGCCCAGCTTTTATGAGTTGTCACCCATTCTGGGGTGAGCTTTGGTGACACAGCTATCTTTGAGTTATTTCTGCTCGGTAAGTAACCCCAATAAAACTCATTAGTTCACCAAGTTGGACTATAGTTGGGTCTGTCATCAGTTCCTATCTGGAGGTGAGCAGACATTTGTTCAAGTCTCCTCAGAAAGTTGTCACACAATGTGCAATGCTTGTCACTGTGGGATGACAAGAAGACCCCGGCAAAAAAAAAAAAAAAAAAAAAAAAAATCCTAGGTTGCATGGTATATATACTGTGTTATAGCATAGCCTGCCATCTCTCAGGGTCAGGATCAATTAAACATCACAAAGTCAGATAGATCTCAAGAGAAATGACGCAGTCAAGAAAGCAGTAAGAGGCTGTAAGGCTCCTGGCTGGTACACTGTCATGTACAGACCTGGCAGTCAACAATGGTCACATACATGACGGGGGTGGGGTTCCATAAAGTCCTACCACCTGTGACTACAGACACCTAGCTTTGTGTAAGCAGACTGTGACATTTGCAGACCCATGACATCACCCAAGGACAAAGTAACTCATTTTCTCTCATTAGGATTCATATTCTTATTACACCGACCCCCTGATTTGTCATAAAAAAAAAATGAATGTTCTAAAGAAGCTTCTCCTGTGCTTATTCAGAATTCCACTGCTAAAATCCCAGTGTAGCCAGGAACCTGAGACTATGTGCAGGGAACCTGACATGCCAGCATCTCATTCCTGAGCACTCTGGAGTAGCAGAGCACCTATTTCTAGATGGGTATGACAGCACAGCCCTCATCTGTGCCTCCCTGGGATCCAGACATCACAAGAGAATGTAGTCTGTCAGAAGACTGCCCCACAATTCTGACAATGGCCAGGGACACAGAGAAAGGCTCACCCCGGTAAAACAAGAAGGTCCTTCACCAAGAAGGGCTAGGGCCTGGCCCTGGGGATTTCAGGTTTGTTTCAGAGAGTGAAGGAGAAAAAGCATAGAAAGCAGCTGAGCAGTTCTCAATGCAGTGTTTGAAGGAACAGTGTGCTTATTCTTTCTGGCATATGTTGGATTTCTTGTTCCTTTAGCATTAACATTTAATTTCTCATTGAAATAGATAAATTCATTTTAAATAGAACCAAATCTTCACATATTAATAATTCTCTACTGTTCAAAGGAGTACTGAGGAGGATGTTATTTCAGAAAGATCTGCGAACATTTAAGCAACTGCCATTCCTTTGAAGGGCTGATTTCTAAGCCCTATTCAGGCTGTGGGCAAGGCCACTGATACAGCTAAGTCCACACAATGGCAGCTAGTCTTTACCGACATACTGAGTGGCCTGTGTGCTGGCTAATACAAAAGTTTCCCTCTCACTAGTAATTGGGCAGCCGAACAAATACAGTGAATCAATTCTTCCTGGTTGCAATCCACATTTAAATATGTGAGCTCAGCCTAACAGTAAACACCCAGTATTTGCAGCCCTGTGAAGCCTAGGAAAACAAGACAGACACCATCATCTAACTTTTCCACAGAAAGAACACATCATGAACAGGATATGAGTTCACGAACTTCTTGCTTATATAATTAGTTTCAGCACCTGAATTAGCCAGGGTTAATTCAGCACCAAAATAAACTGAGAGCACACAGCACTCAGAACATCACAGTCTTCCTTCAGAGGGCCCTATGTTTGCTGTGGATCATCACATGCTCAAATCTTAGTGTCTTGGATCAACTTGGTTTTAATAACTTGCCTGGATATTTCTTCTTCTTGCCAGGATAATTGTTGCAGGGGATTTGATTTAATTAATCTCAGCAGGGTTCAAAGAAAGCCCACAAAGTCAACATAAAAAATGTCCTTCAGATGTTCTAATATTAAAAGGTGAATAATTGTGTTACCATAAAAGACAAAAATAGAGAATGTTGCCATTGCAATTCAAAACCTAAGGAAAGAGGGCTGTGTAGCCAGAGTTTCTGGCCTGGCCTAGCCCTACAGTCCTGCAGCCACTTAATCCCAAATAATCACACAAAAGCTTACATTAATTACAAACTCTTTGGCCTAGGCTCAGGCTCATTACCAACTAGCTCGTACAACTTAACCCATTCTTATTAATCTGTGTATTGTCACATGGCTCTGTGGCTTTACCTGTGTCCCATTACATCTTGCTTTCTGGGTGGCAGCCTGCAGCTTCTCCCTGACTCCGCCCTCCTTCATCTTTATCTCGGCTTGGATTTCCCGCCTGCCTCTAAACTGCCTTGTCATAGGCCAAAACAGCTTCTTTATTAACCAATGATAATAAAGCATATTCACAGCTCACAGAAAGACATACCACATCTCTTCCCCTTTTCTGTCTAATAAAAAAGTATACAATTTTAACACAGTAAAATTACATATAACAAAACAGTTATCAAGCAAGAATTACAGTTACAATATCTATTTATATGTAGCAAAATTAGAAAATATTCTATCATCTATCTTTGTGAGACTAAACTTTCATATCTAATTTGCCTTTTATTATGACTAAGAAAAACTATAATGTCTAGTCTTCAACTCCATCAAAGACCATAGAAGGATATAATATTATCTAAATAAGCAGGAAGTGCATAGTAAGCAATTTCCAAAATTCTAGAAATGACAGAGACAAAGACTGCCTCGACAGTCACTCAAAGTTCCTCTGTAACCTTGGGGCATCCATCTTCAGCCTAGAGGACCAGAGTCTCCGTCAGACTTTTAGGGCGGGTTAGATGGCTCAGCTATTAAAGGCACTTGTCTGATGACCTGTGTTTGAGCCCTGGAACCCACATGGTGAAAGGAGAGAAACAGCTCTGACTTTCGCATGCTCTAAGTGAGCACATGTATTCACATACACACACCACACACACTCACTTTCACCTAGAGAAATGAATGGTGTATAGTAGGGCAGTGATGGTACATGCCTTTAATCCCAGCATTCAGGAGACAGCGGTAGATGGATCTCTGAGTTCAAGTCCAGCCTGGTCTGCAGAGGGATTTCCAAGACAACCAGAGCTGTTACACAGAGAAACCATCTCAAAAAATAAAATAAAATAAAAAATAAAAGATAGAAAGAAAAAAAGAAAGGTTGAATAGCTTGTGTGCAACTCAGAGGTAGAGCATGTATGACTGAACCCTGGCTTCCATACTCACTAACAAATAAACAAAAACAAACAACAACAAAAAAAACCCCACAACCTTGGGGCTGGAGAGATGGCTCAGCAGTTAAGACCACTGACTGTTCTTCCGGAGGACCTGAGTTAGATTCCCAGCATCTACATGGCAGCTAACAACTGTCTGTAATTCCAAGATCTGACACCCTCACACAGATATACATGCAAGCAGAACACCAATTCACATAAAATAAAAATAAATATTAAAAAAAGAAACAAAAACCACAACCTTGGGCTGGAGAGATGGCTCAATTAAGAGCAATTGCAGAGTGCTTGTTCTTGCAGAGGAAACAGGTTTGGTTCCCAGTACCTACATGGTGGCTCACACACATCTGTAACTCCAGTTCCAACATCCTATGTGCATACATGTATACATCACATATACACATAGTGCACACATACATCTACAGGTAAAACACCCATACACATAAAATAACTAAATCTTAAACAAACCAACAAAATCCTTTATCCTTGTCAAGGAGAAGAAAACCTTTTCCTTGGGTCAAACTGCTAGTTCATAGGTTGTCGCAACAGGTGTTCAACAGCAGCTGTCCAAGGAGTAAAAAAACAGATGATTGGGATGTATGCGCACAGCTTGACATACAGTGCAAAAACAATATATTCTTTCAGATAACATGACACTAAGAAACAGGTAGTTTACAAGATAATGGCCTTCATATTCTGAAGACAGATCTGATACCAAAGAGACCAAGTTAGATCTGGCATGGAAGAAAAGTGACCCTTGGTTTGGAACAATGCAGCCTGAGAGGCATTGGATACTTCCATCCATGCTTTAAGGCACAAGTGCTCCCCAACGCCAGGCCCTTGTTCCCTGTGCGCACAGCATCTTCTGAATTGTGCTCCTCAGCAGACATGGTGAGCTCCAGTGTGCGTGAGGGCCACAGGAGATCTGCAAACTGATGTGCACTCAGTTTGGCACTCAAGTGGGGCACAGGACCATTCAGAATTGCACCACTGCAGTGTCCTGTCTCAGATGCATCCTCAAAACTTACAGAATATCTAACAATACTCATAAGCCTTCTATAGATCCATCCACTTAACTTGAACAGTCTGACTCCCCAAATTTGCCTGTGTGGGGGATGCTTTTAAACAGTCCAATGCCTGGGTCTCTGAAACAGCACTGTTTTAGGTGTGGGGAAGGAGAGCAGTCAATTTGTAAATGACAGGTGATCCCAACACACAGCAGAGCTTCTGAGATCTTCAGCTGGGACAGTTACTGCTGGGCATCATTACTGTGTCCAGGAAAACTTCTTCCCATATTAAAAGGCCCTAATAAAGGCTTTTCCCAAATGGTTAAAAGAAAAAAGAATGTAATCCCCAAAGTGATGGTAGTTAGAAGTGAGGGCTTTGAGGAATGAAAGATTAAGTCATGAATTGGATTAAGGGCCATATAAAAGGGGCTTCCAGGAGGCTGGCGAGGTGGCTCAGTCAATGCTTGCTGTGCAACTCTGAGGACCTAGTTCATATCTACGGCACCCAGGTAAAAACAAACAAACACAGTGTGGCCCTGCACATCTGTAATCCCAGAGCTGTCGAAGGGAAACAGGAAGATCCTGGGGACTTCTTGGCTACCAGTCTAGGCAAATAAGGAACTCTAGGCTAGAAGGAGAGACAGGATGTAGACCTCTAGCCTCTACATGTATGTATGTGTTCACACATGCAAAACAGTGGGGAGGGCCATCTACCTCTTCCATCTGCCATTGCCTGCCATGTCTGTATTTCAGCCCCTTTCACCAGCTCTGCCCCATGAGGCTGCTATCAGAAGGCCCTCTCCAAGCACCAAACACTTATGCCTTGATGCTCAGCATCCCAGGCTCAGGGACAGAGAGATGTTCCTCTTCTTTCCATGCTAAACAGTCTCTGCCTGGTAATGGCAGCAGGGATAGACTAAGCAGCCTACTGGCATGACAGAAGCAAAAGCATCCTATTCCTCATGGGCTTGGGGAAAAACTGTAACATAATCAGATACGATCCTGGGGAAGGAAGCTGGGTATGTCACACACATGACTGTGTTACTGAGGGTTTACTTCCAATCATATCCATCCATCAATTCTACCAGATGGAGCTGAAGGTTTTTGACCTCTGGAGATTTGGTTGTGTTTAAATTAGGGGTCTGATTGGCTTTTATTTATTCTACATGACCTAATTGGTTTGTTCAACAATAAAATGCACAGAAGCTTTTTTAAAAAAATGCTAAGCAATCATGGCACCCAGAAGTATGAACATGAAGTAAAACTCCATTATGCAGTGACATGAAGCACTGTAAGCAAAGGAGACAGGATGTGCACAGGGAAGAACAGAACAAGCAATGTGGACAGCTGCTGGGCTGAGAATCCACCATCACTCACCAGCTGTCTGTACAGGTGCTCAGGCAGCCATGGCAACAGTCCAAGAGTGTTCAACTCAAGTATGTACGGCCATTGGCATGATCTACAGCCCTGAAAAAGGAAAGCAGCTACCCAAGATGTCCTGAAATCATGCATCCTGGAGCCATGGTTATCAGACACCCTTGACACACAGGAGGTTCACTATCACACAGATAGCTGAGCACTGGCCTGGCATGCACAAGGCCCTAGATTCCACCCCCATATCTCTCACACACAAAAAAAGATAAAGAAGAAACATATTCACAGGTTACTAGGTTGCACTCCTGAATGTCTAGTCAATAGGTGTGGGAACAGCCCTAGAGCTTTCTACCAAGGCCCCACACCTGGATCGCAGAGTCACAACAATGGAAGCAACCATAACAAACAGCTGCTGGGGGGCTGGTTGTCTCCATTCTAATCCTTGCTGTGCTACCTCAAAGACCCAATGAGCCAGCCTGTGCTTCCTCATCTCCAGGACGGCAAGCCTTCCCCAGGAGCTCCTGGGGTATCGCTCCCTCCAGTATAAACCAAACCCATGGGTTCTTCACTATTTAACTTTTCACCCACCCACCTCCCCCACTATACAACAGTGAACCTCTTTATAAAACCTGGATTAGCATCTTGCACACAAACGCCATCCAATACATACATGTTAGGTGCACAAGTCACTGCAAACCAGCATCAACAATATGATCCATCACTCAGGACTGTGAGAGCAGCAACTACAAGTCAAAATGACTCTCCTCGTCACCGATCCACTCATGGACTAGAACATTACAGGGGAACACTCCACCACCTTGAAGGGTGGCAACCAAGCACATTTCTAAAGCCGAGGTTATTTTTTTTTCTTCTGTCACAGAAAAGATGTGTTTAAAAATCCCCCATGTAAATCGGGATGCAAGATCCCTTCATTTTATCTCTAGCACATATGGTGTGCTCAGCACCAGGGACTGATCTCTAGCCATTTAAGTGCAATGCTATCTCTCCAACACAACAGACTGGCCCATCTCCGCCAGTCATGCAGCACTGCTTATGAAGATCTGGGCTGCAGTCCTGGGTCCAAGGCATCATAGGCCTCCTATTTAGTGCAGTCACGGGGCCTGGCTTTCCCTCTATCTGCTTCAGAGCCGAACAAAGGCTCTCTCTCCTTCCTTGTTCAATACCATACGCAGTAGGGTGCACAGGTATGAAGTGGTAACCAGGAGGGACTAAGGAGCCCAGAGCAGGCAGTTTGGGTGACCTAAGGAAGCTTCTTGCAACTGAGGACATTTTAAGTCTCTCTCCACTCCAAATCCCTGTCTGGCCTTGTCAAGCTAGTCTCTTGATTCCTCTCCAGGGACAGCAGCAAACCCACTCTGCCACCCCATTGATGGGAACTAAAAGGAAAGGCCAACCCTTTTCTACTCAATTAGATATACAGAGTTCTCTGCAAGCTCATCAATCCTGTGACTAAGTGCAAAGAGGGAGGTGGGAAGAAAATTCTGAAGCAGGGTCCCGGAACAGCAGTGTCTGTCTCAGTTCCTCATGTCACCAAATGGTGCTGTTCCTAAACCATGTGCAGCTATGATTTCTAATGAGGAAACCAGGTTCTTGAAGATGTTCATCAGCAGAGGTGAGAATCTTATGTCTGAGACCCTGGAGTATTATTCCCTGTGTTCACCAGTGTGGACAATCTCAGCACAGTAAATAGCCAGAACTACACAGAAAAAGCATTTGCCAATCGCAGCATTTGCTACAGTGCCACAGTTCCTCAGGGGCATATCAAGCATCACATTCTGGCAGAGCCAATACAGGACACAGGATCCTCTGGGTCCTCAAGTTCTCAGGCCCTGCTCCCTGGCCCATGCTCTCTCTTGAGTTCAGCAAGCAGAAAGCATCCACCTTGTAAAAGGCCCTGTAGTGGCATACTTGCCTCAGCAAGCTATAGGCTACAGTCACAGATACACAGAAGACTGTCCAAGGCTCGAATAAGCCTGTTAGTCATGGATTCAAATCTGTCTTTCTGCCGACATGGGGGTCTGAGCATAGCAGCTTCTCCAAACCTCTAGATTCCACTACAGAGCAGTGAACCCCAGATGCTGCCATCTGAACCATGCACCACAGATGACACGCATAGATGTTTTCTCCCTTCTCCCAAGGGGCCCACAGTCAGCCCTACACACTAACAACCTGAGTGTAGTAGTAGAAGTCCTGACATACAAACCCCCAGGGCAGTATGGCTGAACTCTGTCTAGGAAGGCTGATTTGGAAGATGGGCACCATGAAAAACCAAGACCCTCAAGGCTCTCCAACAGTGATCATGGGAATCAGTGCAGAGCTGCAGTGAGAACCCAAAGAAGGTCCTGGGTACAGAGGCCAACAGCAAAAGGGTAGCTCCCCCCCCCCCCCCCCCCCCCCCCCCCCCCCCCCCCCCCCCCCCCCCCCCCCCCCCCCCCCCCCCCCCCCCCCCCCCCGCCTCCCTCTCCCCTGCACCCTGCACTGCTGCTGCTTTCGGAGACACAAGGTAATGAAAAGCCTGTACGCTCTTTGTGCTGATGCAATTCTCCCAGCATGGGAAAAGGTAAAACACACTGATTTACTGATTTTTAAATTCCTGTGTGTGGCCGGGCTGTGGTGGCATACTCCTTTAATCCCAGTACTTGGGAGGCAGAAGCAGGTGAATCTCTGTGAGTTCCAGGACAGCCAAGGCTATACACAGAAACTCTGTCTCCAAAAAAAAAAGAAAAGAAAAGAAAAAAAGGAAAGAAATTCCTGTATGTGATACAGTCTGCCTCTAGAAAGCCCTGTACCTTTGCTGTTTGTTCTTCCTGCTCTGGAAATAATCGTTCTTCTAGAAACATCTGAATTTATACATACTTCTGTGATGCCATTACTCCAATTATACCATCACATTTCAAAAGCAAACATTTTCTTCTTAAATCTTTAAGGCCTCAGCCAAAAAAGGAAAGAAAACTATAGATGGTGATTTCTACAAATATGCAGTTGCACAGCTCTTTAGCTCAGAAAAAGAAACTAAGGCTGCTTTCCACGCCAAGCTATAGAGCCAGGGGTCCAAAGACCCAGGTGCTAGGGCCAGTTCTGGGGTTCAACGGCTGCCCTATGGATTTCTCTCTTATTTCTGGGCTATGTGTCCTGCTGGGTAGAATCTAAGGTCCCAGCAGTCTCCTTTAGTAAACTTGCCTTCCACTAGTAGAAGTGAGGACTAGCCTCCTCCTGATCAAGGCTTTAAGACTATATAATGAAACAGAAATGAAAAGACTCATGAAACCACATGACTCTCAGAAACACCCCACCCCCTCAAGGTCCATTCAACTAAGTGAAACTGAACTCCTGACACAGGAGCCAGTTAGTAATATATTTTTACGATGTTTTCTTCCCAATGTCCCATGACAAAGTTGGGAACAGGCTGAAGGTATGGCTGAAGTGATACTCAGGCTTTCTGAAGGACATCAGCCATTTGACTTTCTACTAGGCACTGTCCTACAAGAATAGACTCTGTGCCCTCAAGTGACACACACTGCAAAATAAACAAAACATGTCAAATAAAAACCTTTTTTCCAAAGCTGAATGCCAGGCCTGGGTTCCAGAAGTCACATGGTCCCATGCGAAGAGGTCTAACAACACAGGCAAGGCAAACCTGGCTGTGGCATGCTCACCTTCTCTGAGCATATCCAGGGGACAGTGGTGGATCTTCCTTTATAGCGATTGGAGGAAGATTTTAAATGACGACTATTACTGTTTGGCACATTGCAGATAAATGCTGTGCAATCATCACATCATGTTGATAATGATATCACTCCAGGACTGCATGCCCAATTCTATTTCAATAGACACACACACAGACCCAGTGGCTGCCAGATAGAGAGGCCTGAGAGGCAGACACAATGCTCCTGTGAAAATGCAGCAGACCTCCTGACACTTCCAGACTTTCTGGAAAAAGAAATATGTCTGTGAAGTAACTTGGAGCTGACTGGGAAGGAAAAAAGTGAACTCAGTGATGTTCTTGGCCTGTGAAAAAAAAACCACAAGAGGGATCTGAGACCAAGTGAGCTGGGAAGACCACCAAAGCGTTGGCAGGCTGTGCCTGGGGGAAAGTACTTGTCAGAAAGAAGCAGGTTAGAAAATCAGAAACAGTGTAGGGTATACACACAGGTCACAAATAAAGGGCAGATTCCATCACGGTAGACGACGGGGGGGGGGGGGCGGGGGGGGGCAAGCTAGGGGCCAAGGAGGTGAGTGAAAAATTAAAACACAGTATGGGAAGCAACAGTCCCAAAGGCTCTAGAGGATGGGGGAGGGGCAGAGAACAAGGTTCAGCCCCACATGGTGGGGTGCATAATTAACCCGTACCCGGAGAACAATGCAGTGAAAAGTTTGAAAAGGGTAGGAGGGCAGGGGGGGAAAGGGGAGCATTTGTTAGGAAAAGTGGAAAAGACAGAGGGGGAAACGGTGAAATTTCTGTACTTTGAAAATGGGATCAAAAAAGATAAGCAAAAAACCGGTCTGGAAAAGTTAGAAAACACTAGACAACAGAAAAGAGGTAAAAGGAGCCGGAAAAAGATCGTGGGGGGAGGGAGATGCGGCTCTGGGAAGCCATGGTAACCAGCAATGAATAAATTCAAATTACCATTCTACTTATCAATGCCATGATCCCATGCTGGGCAGCAACTATAGTAGCTTGGCTCACTAGGGTTGGTTTGGTTTGTTATGGGGATTTTATGTTTATCTGTTTGTTTGTTTCACTTGAAGGAGAAATTTGCTTCAGCTCTCTGTAACTTTGCAGTGGCCGACCAGTACAAGCCACGGACGCCTGCAGCAGCCGTACCTTCCTGAGACTGGCCAGTATAGCGATTCCCCATATCCTGAACAGAACTGGAGCCAAACCAACTCTGCCAACTCACTCTCTAAGCAAGTGACGACAAAGTCCCGAAGTCTTTCTTCCAGGCTGCATCCCAATAGGGACCTGGGGAGAAACTTGCTTTCTAATTCAAGTGCTCCAACCAAAGGCAACCTCTCAATCCCCTCCATGCACAGGTCACGCCCTCCGAGGAAGGAAGCGCTTAAGGGGCCAGTGGCGGCCAACCTTTGTCCGGCGTCCTGGTGCAACCCCGCAAGCCCGCCCTGCGAGCAGGGAGCGCGGGTAGATAGAGTTTCAGGGTAATCCCTGACGGTCCTGGGGGAAAGGCATCAGCTAGAACAGCACACCAGTCCCTCCCCGGGGGCGCTGCCGAGCGAGCCCTGCGCACCGAGCAGCCGCTACCAGGCGGAGCACACACAGTGGCGCAACAGGTGAGCAGCCCCGGCCGGTCCCACGAGCCGCGCG
Organism: Sigmodon hispidus; assembly: GCA_004025045.1. Taxonomy (NCBI): domain Eukaryota; kingdom Metazoa; phylum Chordata; class Mammalia; order Rodentia; family Cricetidae; genus Sigmodon; species Sigmodon hispidus. The sequence goes on from PVIH01007334.1 coordinate 12,830, forward strand.
ATCAAAGTTGGCAGCCGGACAACCCCCAGGTCACCGAGGCCGTCCTTGGCGCCCAGCTCCTTAGAGATCCCGGGTCCCGCAGAGCGAGTGCCTCCCTGGGTAGTCTCACCTCAGCGGTCCCCACTCCACCGAAGCTCCAAAGCCCGCGTATCCAAGAAGTACTGTGCGCCCGCCTGCTCCAACGCGGATCCAGCCGCGAGCTCGCCAGGCTCTGGGCTCCGTGGACTCCACAGAAAGAGCAGCGCAGAATCCGCCCTCCCGCGCTCAACAGCCTCCTCCCACGGGCCACGCCTCCAGCCCGCTCCCGAAGCCACGCCCACACACTGCTCCACTGAAGCCACGCCCCGAACCCGCTCCAGGGGTCTTCACACACCCCTGCTCAATCAACCTTCTCCACCAGGGGCCACGCCCCTAGCTCATCTTCCCTTAGACCTCGCCCCTACCCGCTCAGTTTTTTTTCTCCCAAAGGAGCCTCAGCCGCTCACTCTCTGCCCACCGTCCCACCCACCCCAGGCCACGCCCTGGGTTTCAGAAGACACCCTCAACCTAACTCACTTCGTGCCCCGCCTCTCACCACGCCCCTGGCACATCCCCACCACCTCCACCCCTGCCACCTCCAGGTTGTGCCTCCTTGCCATTCACTCTCTCTCTCCAAGTCATGCCATGCCTCCACTCCTTCACCCCTGTTACCCTCACTAGCCACTCCTCTTTCACCTTCCCAAAATATTTCCTCCCCTAGTAAGATCGGGACTCTGTCCCACACCTTCCAGTCTCCCTGTGGAACACAGTGGCTATTCACACATTGGCACCCTACACTGGTTCTTTCCTGTTCCTTACCTGCCAACTCCCAGGCTCCGCCCCTGTGAGAGCAGCTGCGTTGCCTAAGCGACCGCCTGACGCCCACTGCCCCACTTCTGCCTGGCTAGAGCACCCTGGCTCTGCTCTCTGTGCAGGCTCTCCTTTTGAGTCCAGGGTAATTCAGGCTGAAGATGCTTTGACCTTTGGTTTTCCCAGGGCCTGGACTATGAACTCTCTCAAAGAAATACTACTTTTCTTACTTGGCTCAACTGAAACTGCAGAGGGGAAGCAGCCCTTCTGTGCCAGAATCTGTGACAGGCCCCCACCCTCCCCAAATGTGCTGTGGCTAGGAATTCATAAAACAAGTACATTCTTTTAAAACATGTGGTTTGCTGAGACAATTCCTTTGAATGGTTACACTATGCCACCAGCATGATTATTCTAAATATTATAAATCACTTTATAACCAAAAAACAATCACTATCTTAGACAAAACAATATACCAATGAAAAGTCTACATTACAGATTTGAGTACAATAATTTATTTCAATAAGAAATTCATATAACATATTTTGATCATATTAACCCTCACTTCTCCCCAACTCTTACTTCTATGTGCACGTGTGTCTGCGCATGAGTAAATTCCGTTTGTGTGATCAAACAAAAGAAGGGCATCGATTCCCTGGAACTGGAGCTACAGGGGATTGGGAGCCTTCCAGTGCGGGCGCTGGGAACCAAGCTCTGGTCCTCTGAAAGATCAGAGACTGCATTTAACTTCTGAGTCTTCACCTCTCCAGCCCTAAATTAATTTTGGATATGTCCTTTTTTATTTGTTTGTCTTGGTTTTGGTTTTTTGTTGTTTTTGTTTTTGAAGGTCTTTTTGTTGTGTTTGTTTGGTTGGTTGATTGGTTTGGTTTTGAAGATAAGGTTTCTTTGTGTAGCCCTGGAACTCGATCTGCAGACCAGGCTGACCTTGAACTCACAGAGGTCCACCTGCCTCTCGCTCCTGAGTGCTGGGAATAAGGCATGTGTCATTACCACAGGGCTTGTGTATCTTCTTAAATATTGAAGACACCATTCTGAAACGGCCAGTCCGTGTCATTAAGTATTTTCAAAGAACCCATGGCAAGCATGCCGAAGTGAACCCCTTGCAGTCTGGGCCTGTTGTTTTCTATGGCCTGTCATTACTGGCTCATGTGTGGAAATGAAAGTACTACAATAATGTAAGAAGCTAACAGGACAGGAAACTGTGGGCATGTAAGAACTCTGTGATTTCCAATCCATATTCAGTAACCCTAAACGCTCTGAGATTAAAAACAGGCACCCAAAATATTAAGGTAATATCCCTGTCTTGTGGAAATATGAAATTATTTTTTGAATGGTTATTGAAATACTCACCCCGGGCTGGAGAGATGGCTCAGAGGTTAAGAACACTGACTGTTCTTCCAGAGGTCCTGAGTTCAATTCCCAGCAGCCACATGGTGGCTCACAACCATCTATAATGACATCTGGTGCCCTCTTCTGTATATTGTATACATAATAAATAAATCTTTTAAAAAAAACAAAAAAAATACCCACCCCCAGATTTTGATAACCATGCACATTTATAGTAGGAAATATTATACACTACTGGAGAAATGGCTCAGAAGTTTAAGAACACTGGCTGCTCTCCTAGAAGGCTTGAGTTTGAGCCCCAGCACCCATCTAGAGACTCACAACCATCTGTAACTCCTATTCTGGGGGCTTCGATGCCCTCTTATGGCTTCATAGGGACCAGGAACACATGTAGCACATAGACGTACGTGCAGCCCAAACACCATACACACTAAATAATAATTTTTCACCTTTCAAGACAAGGTTTCTCTGTGTAGCCCTGACTGTACTGAAAATTACTCAATAAACTAGGCTGGCCTTGGACTCAGAGATCCACTTGCCTCTGCCTCCCAAGCGCTGGGATTAAAGGTGAGCAAAACCACTGCTTAGTGGATTTAAAAAAAAAAAAAAAACTATTATAAAATTTTAGAGACATAGCATAAGAAGCTAATACTATTAGATAGTCCATATTTTGTTTTATACAAGCTTAACAAAATCCACACAAAGTCTTCACATATGAAATCTATTTTAACATTGTCAGAAAATTTTTATTATTCCTTTAAAATTAGTACAAATGTGGAAAGCAGATTTTTACTTTTCTTTAAAAGAATCTGCTTCAAGCAATTACTCTGGCTGCTTGGAAACCACTATTAATATTTATATGCAATGCTTTTTTTTCTCCTCCTGGCTCTCAAATAAATGGCTTTATCTTGACTGGAAGCCATTCTGCCTCCCTGACACTTTGCATGACCCAGGAAAGCCTTTTATCTTGCCAAGTTAAGCTTCCTCTTCAGTGTGCATTTGACAGTGGGACCTCCCTCCCTGCATTAATCAGAAAAATTAAGACTGTAGCCCAGGTCATACTCTTGCCGTCATGAGAGTGTAAGCTCTTGGTCCTTAAAGCGAGACATATTTTAAGGGTTTCTGTGGGAGTTGCATGAACTCCTTGAAAAGCTTCTGATTCAAATTTTAAACATGTTAGAGAAAGACCTGAAGTCAGGAGAAAAATCACTGATGTGATGGAGATAGGCTGGGCGTCTTCCATCATGTCAATAATTACCACATGACTCCAGTACTTACTTGTTTATTAAATAACAAACCAGGGACAGAGATCTCAAAACTCCCTTCCATTTCCATCATTTCACACATATGTTCCCCCAAACACGATCTCTAAGTCAAAGAACAAAACCCTGCCCCAGTCTCTATGAGCTGCTGTTTCTGTGACTGTGGCTGCCCACTGCTCACAACCCTGCACAGGACACTGACATCTGCACTCCTCACAGGTAGGAACCACAGGAAGGTTTCCCACATTCTCCTTCTCACTGATCTTCCAGTACCTCGGTCTCCCTTCACTCATGATCAAACATAACCATGCTGATTCTTTCTTTTTCAGGTTTTTCTTTAATAATTCCACACATGTGTTCAATGTAGCTTGTTCATTCATTCCCCCCTCCCCATTCCCAATATGACACTCTCCCACCTTTTTTCTATCACCCACTATTAGTGCTGCCTGTGTGTGCATGGGTGTGAGGCCATCAACAGAAGTAGGGACAACCTGTGGGTAGCCACACCATAGAAGACTGATTATTCCCCTCCTCTAAACATAGGGGCTTTGGACTGGAGCATATCCAGGGATAGAAGTTCCCACCTCGCACCATATCTAAAGTTTTCCTGTCATACTGTCTCTGAATTTAGGGTCTCTTTGCCTTAATATTTATTTATTGAGTGCTCGATACTCTTTGTGATTCACATTCGTTGTCTACTAAAAGCTTCAAAGCAATCTTCAAGGCATTATCATTTTCATTTATAGTTGGGAAGAATAGGGTTCAGTGGGGTTGAGTGGCCTAAGGTCACCCAGTCAGTGAGGCAGCTGGGGTTTGATTGCGTGCTCCAGCTTTTAAACATGAGGCAGTGATGTGGTTCAGGGGAGACACTGCTGTGTTCAGTTCACTGAAAGCTCTCTCCCATCCCAAAATGGGCTAGGGTTTCTAAGAAGGAACAGGGGAGAATGGAAAACATCCTTCTGCAGATTTTAGAGCTGTTTTGTTGAGAACTTTTTTCAGTGACTTCATTCTTCCAAAGAGACCAGAACCACTACTTTTTTCAACCTCCTAATAATGATTATATCAAGGGACTAATAAATCCACCTCTTAGGTCAGGACCCATATCCCTAGAAATGCCATCACCAATGCATTCAGAGGTCCACTTTACTAGTTAATCCCCCTTGAGGCAATTAGGCTGAAAATTAAGATCAGCAGTGACAAGCTAACAGTGGAAACAGCTTTCAGAGCTCACATACAGGCCCAGCTCTGTCTTCAAAACCCAGGGCATTTCTACAGCTTTGCTTTGTTTTAGCACCAGTTAAGACTGTGGACTCCTGGGGGGCAGTATTTTTTAAACTTTATATACTTTGGGACCTCCCATGGAACTAGGTGCATAGTAGATACTAGTTAATCGATAAAATAACTCTGATGATACATTAGTTGTTATGGGTGTGTGTTTTAAAGCATATTAGTTGCAGAATGTTATAAATGTAAAATACAAAGTAAAACCAGTTTCTGAAATAGGGGCTCCAACAGTCAGGGCATGTTGCCAGTTCTTTCTGGCTGTTTTTATGGTTCATGCCAGTTCTTTCTGGCTGTTTTCATGGTTCATGTTAAACAATGATTCCTCTGCACTCCAAAATCCTAAGCAAACACTCAATAAGCTTGACTATGGTTTGAAGTAGATCATGTGACTCATTTTGAATTCCACACTTGACCAAAATCTTCCATTTTAAAACCCTAGCAAAGTCTTCCTTTTTCAACCAACTTCCAGAAGAACAGATGGATGAGAAAAAGATGACTCACTGTTTATTTATAAGCAGCCTTGAACGATGAAGAACAAAACAAAGAGAATTGTATTATGGGTGCTCTTTAAACAGAGAGAGCACAGATACGCCACTCAGGGAGGTCTCCAGGGTTGGTGATCAAATGGGGCAAACATGAACAAAGCAGACTAGCATCAGTCAGTCTTGGGAGCACAACACACTGTGGGAAAGGTGTACATCTGAAGAAGGATTCCGGGACTTTCTACACTGACTACATCGAGATATGCCAACTGCTCCTTGAACATGTTTGCAAATGAACCTAGTAATGTTTACAAGTAATAAAAGTGTTGACTAGCACTCTCTGAGGCATGGTACTCTTTAAGGTCACCTACTACAAGGATTTGACTTTGGTCCACATAAGAAGTCTGGTAGTGACTGCCTATAATCCCATCTGAGGAAGGAAGGGTAGCAGAGACAGGTGGATCTGTGAAGCTCACTGGCCAGCTAGACAAGCTGAATCAATGAGCATCAGGTTCAGTGAGATCCTGATTCTAATGTTTTTTGGGGGTTGTTTTGTTTTAAGGTGGAGATTGATCCGGCACACGTACTTCAAGGTAACAGTATTACTGGGAGTCAGTGGCTGGGTTCTGTGTTTCTGATTCTTGGTGCTTGGTTTAGAGAATTGAAGCACACACACACACGGGGGGGGGGGGGGACACAAATAACTAAAGGGAAGGAAGAAGGATTCATTTTCTATAAAGATCATAAGGAGGTTGGTCAGTCAATCACCCCCAGAAACACTCTCACAGGCAAATCAGTGGAGACTAGTTATAACAGCCACATGCCTCAGTCAGCCTTGGGAAGGAGAGCACACATTTTAGTGTCAGAACTGAATTATGACAATCATAACTGAGTAGCTATATGCCTTAGAACAAGATAGTTTATCTCTCTTAGTCTTAGGGTTTGGGGGATTTATTTTTATTGTTGAGGTATAACTTAGATATTATGAAGCAACTAAATCTTTTTTCTTTCTTTTATTGAAAATAGATATTTTTCATATAATATATTCTGATTACAGCATACACACACACACATTGTAGTTTCTCTTCTCCTACCCTCCCATCTGGATCTACACCCTTCTGTGTCTCATTATGGCCAGGATCCAGAAGCTGGACAGCCCTAAGACCCAGGATAGAGCCAAAAACCATTGGCGGGAGAGGAATCAATGAAATGATTCCAAATGATATTTCTCATAAATCAGTACCCAGCCCAATTGTCATCTAGCAACTGATTGGAGCAGATGCAGAGACCCACGGCCAAACACTAGGCAGAGCCAAGGGAATTGCACAGAAAGAGAGAAGGGAAGACTGTGGGAACCAGAGGGGCAGAGGATGGCTTGAGAACACAGCCCACAGAATCAGCTAAGCAGGGCTCACAGTGGCTCAGAGACTGGAATGGCAATCACAGAGCTTGTACAGACCTAGGTTCTCGGTCTGACCTAGGTTCTCCACATATATGTTATGGTTGTGTAGTTTGGCGTCTTGTGGGAATGGGGTATCTGACTCTTTTGCCTGCTTTTGGGATCCTTTCCCTCCTGAGCTGCCTCACCTAGCCTTGGTATGAGGGTTTGTGTCTAGTCTTATTGTAACTTGTTATATCAACCATGTTCAGTTGATATCCTTGAGAAGCTTGCTTTTTTTTTTTTTTTTTTTTTTTTAAGGGAAATGGAGAAGTGGATCTGGGGGACAGAGGAAATGGTGGGGGATGACTGGGAAGACTGGAGGGAGGGAAAACTGATTGGGATGTGTAAGAGAAGAATTTTTTTTTTTTGCTAAATTCCCTGAATTGATTATTTCACAAAGTTTACAGGTAATGAAACATCAAACTGCAGCTTATAAATACATGAAATTGCTATTTATTCATTAAAATTAAGGTTAAATTAAAAAGTAGAATATAACTGCAAAGAGAAAATTATTCAGCAACCAAAGAAAGAAAACTACCAATACATGCTACAATTATAATAAAGTCAAAATACATACTGAGTGGAAGGTATCATGCCTTAAATGTTATATATTATACATTTATTCCTTTTAAATATCTCTAAAGGTAAAATTTTCATAGAAAATTAATTATTTTCTAGGTCTTGAAGTAGAGAAGAATTTTTTTAAAAAAGAAAACAAACAGGCATCTAAAGAATAATAGTAAAATAAAATAAATCAAAACCAAACAAATCAAAACAACCAAACAAGAAAAAGAGCCAAAGAAATGGCAGAAAAAAGGCATACAGACACAGAGAAACATGTTCATACTTAGGACTTCCACAAAACACACACAGAGCAAAAGCCATAATATATATATATATATATATATATATATATATATATATATATATACAAAAGAACTGTGTGAAATACATACAGGTACAGAGAAACATGTTCACACTCAGCAGTCCCACAACACACACAAAGCAGAAGCCATAATACATATACAAAGAAACTGTAGTAGAAAACAAAAACACCTTGCCTCAATATTATAAAACAAGGATCCTCTAAAGATGCCACTGAGCTCATTTTGTGCTGGTCATCTACTGCTGTCGGTCCTACACTTAAGAATAGGTTGTTTCTTCAGTGAGACTCCTTTGGAGAAAATTAATTTTTCATCTGCAGGCTTCTGGGTTAAGGACAAGGGCATGTATCCACTACTTTTTGCCCTGAGACCCTATCTGGTGGAGACACATTCAGGCCCGAGCATGCTGCCACAGTCTGTGAGTTCACCAGTCCTGTTGTGTCTAGAAGTCCTTGTTTCTTTGGTCTCCTCAGCTCTGCAGGATTTCCTGAGCTCTGAGGGGAGGGATTTGATGGAGACATCTATTTTAGGACTGAGTATTCCAAGATTCTTCAGTCTCTACATATATCTGACTGTGATTATCTGCAGGAAGAAGCTTCTCTGATGGTGGCTGAGCAAGGCTATGAGTATAGCAGAATGTCATTAGGAGTCATTTTATTTCTATGCTTTTAACAGAACAGTACTATTCTGTTTTATCCTAGGTTCCTGGCCTATCTAGTCTCAGGTTCTTGGTGAACCAAGTAGCATTGGCTATGGGTTCCATCCCACAGAGTGGGTCTTAAGTCAAATCAGGTATTGGTTGGTTACCTCCGCAAGCTTTGGGCCACTATTGTACAGAGCATCTTGCAGGTAGGACACCATTGAAGATCAGGTTTATAACTGGATGGTATTTACCTTTCTCCTTTGGTAGCAATGGAGCATCTAATCTTTCATGTGAAGCTGAGCAAATGTGAATGTTAGAACCTAGGATGACCCCAATGATGCCTGGCCCCTGGTGTTTGTGTAGTCATACAATCTCTTATTCCTGAATGCAGGTAAAATCTGTGACTTGATCCTTACCACAGGACATGGTAAGAAGTAAAATGTCACATAATGGTTATTATATGTTGTATAAAATCCCATTTTAACCCAGTATGGTGGTACACAGCTTATGATCCTGACTATGGTGATATGTTACATATTTAACAAAACCTGTAATATCAAGAGATCAATCCACAGTCAAACTAGGCAGAGGTAAGTCTGGGAGTTCCAGGGATAACAGAGCAGTGGTAACTCACATAGTTCCAGAGTTCTGGATCTCTGTGAGTATAAGGCCAAACAGCTAGGTTTCAATGGCACTCACCTTCAGTCCCAGCACAGGGAAAGGAGGGTGGGTGGGGGGTGACCTATGCCTTTAATACCATAATTCTAGAGACAGAGATCTTTCTGTGTTTCTGTATGTTCAAGACTGACTACCAAATACAGTAGCTCACACCTTTAATCTTAACCAGTATGGGATACAGCTGGGTGAGAAGGGTATTTAAGGCAGGCTTAGGAAATCAGCAGCAATTAGAATCGGTCAGGAGCGAGGCTGAGGAAGTTGGAAGACAGCTGGGTGAGATTTGACTGTGGTGTTTCCTCTCTTTGATATTTCAGCCTTTCCCCAATATCTGGCTCTGAGTCTCTTTCATTACAACCAGAATTTGTGCAACACCTGACACTTAGATGGCGGAAGAAGTAGAATCAGAACCTTAAATTCATGTGCAGTTGAGCAGTACATTTCAGGCTAGCCTAGGCTACATGAGATCACAGCTTTATATAATTAAATTTAAGTAAATAAATAAAACAGATAGCAACTAACCCAAATTAGCATTTTGCCACTTGGATGAAGTGCCTTTGTTGAAGAAGCCTACTTGAGAGGAACTATGGGCAGCCCATGGGTCTTGGAGGCAGACTCCAGCCACCAGCTATCAGGAAGCTATGGTGCTTATTATACAGCCTCAGAGGAAGAAAGCCTCCTCCTCCTCATTATTATTATTACTATTATTAATTGTGTGGGTACATGCATGCCACAGCAACTTTAAAGAAGTTGTTCCTTTCCTTCCACTATGTATATCCTGGAATAGAATTCCTGTTGTCAGGCTGGAAGGCAAGAAGGCAAGTACTTTCACAGGCTGTATCACCTTCCTGGCCCCAGCCTATGACTTAATTACAGCCTTGTAAAACCTGAGCAAACATACAGCTAAGTTATGCCAGGCTTTTGACCTAAGTAAACTGAGGGTAATAATCGTGTATGGTGATATTTTGTGCATGCTCTAACAAATAAAGCTTGTCTGAAGATTAGAAGGAAAAGCCAACCACAGAGTTAGCCATAGAGGCTAGGCAGCAGTGGCACACACCTTTAATCCTAGCATTCGGAAGCAGAGGCAGACAGATCTCTGTGAGTTCAAAGCCACCCTGACCTACATAAGATTAATCCAGTCTAAAAGAAAAACAGAGCCAGGCAGTGGTGGCACATCTTTAATCCCAGCATTAAAAAGGTTGAGACAGAAAGTGTTTTGGTTGGGTAGGGACTGGAATATAAGGCCGGAGAAGAAAGGATCTCAAAGGCATTCATTCATTCTGAGGATTCCTGAAGATAGGATCTCCTGCCCATTTCAGCTGAGAAGTTGTCAAGGTAAGAAGTGGCTGTGGCTTGTTCCTGTCTCTCTGATCTTTCAGCATTTACCTTGATATCTGGCTCCAGGTTTTTATTGTAAGACCAATTAGAATTTGTGCTACACTTGTGTGTGTGTGTTGATATATTGTGTATCTAATAAAGTTTGCCTGAAAATCAGAAGACAGAGTCAGCCACAGATTTAGCTTTGAAGGTCAGAGAGTGGTGACACACACCTTTAATCTTAGTATTGGGGAGGCAGAGGCAGAGGTCTGGATCTCTGAGTTCAAGGCCAAACAGCCATACCTAAAGGTGGTATTTTGTAACTGCATCTGGAGGAGCCAAAAGGAGAATGGGACGGGCTGCCTATGTTGTCCCTCAGTTCTAAGGTGGGCCTTTGAACTAGGTCATGAGCTGAGGTTCCCCTGTGTGTGGGGTTACTGCCTTTATAAAAGAGACCCCAGAAAGCTGCCTTACCCCTTATACCCTAACCCTAACCCTAACCCTTACACCCTGTGAGGACACAGCATAAAGGCTGCCCTCAAATTCACCAACACCTTGATGCTGGATTTCTCAGCCTCCCAAACTGTGTGGAGCACCCAAACTAGTTGATGAAAGCAGCCTGAGGTGCACAGAGATGCCGTGCATCACCCGTGGTCGCTGCTCCAGGAGTCCCCATCAGCTTTACAAACTGTGTTCCTTGAGAACTAAAGCACATCTCACTACACACACGCACACTGCTTCTTCACACACACTAATCAAATATATCTAATATCTAATACTTAATACCACTAAAACTGCATTCTTTTTTTTAAATTTTTTTTAAATTTTATGTGAATTGGTATTTTGCCTGCATGTATGGTGTCAGATCTTGGAATTACAGACAGTTGTTAGCTGCCATATTGTTGGGAATCGAACACAGGTCCTCCAGAAGAACAGTCAGTGTTCTTAATCGCTAAGCCATCTCTCCAGCCCTAAAACTGCATTCTCCAGAAGCACAGTAAGGTCTGATAGACACCTAATATGTGCTAGATTCTTGTTTTTGTCTCAGTTTTGAGACAAAACTTACATAGCCTTCAGTGGCATTAAATTTTTCTTGGAGCTAAGAATGACCTTGAGCTATTGCCTGTACTTCCCAAATTCTAGGCTTATAGGTATAAACGACCATAACTAACTTATATTTGTTTGCTTTGACTCCATCTCACAATATAACCTAGTTTGGCCTAAAAATTGTGATTTCCCCTGTCTCACCTTCCTGAGAGATATGATTACATGCATTCACATATATATGTAGCAATGCCAGATTCTTCTAGAGCATTTTACATGCCTGTATTCACTCAGTCCTTACACTGACTCTATTCAGTAGAAACTTCTAAATTCTCCTTTCATAAATACAGAAGCTGAGGCCTCTGTGGTTCTGGAAGCTAGCATCTAAAAAACAAAACAAACCAACCAAACAGGGTCTCAGTATATAGGCCTGGCTGACCTGGAACTTACTATGTAGACCAAGTGGTCTCAAACTCACAGAGCCCTGCCTGCTTCTGTCTCCCCAATACAGTGAGTAAAGGTACGTGCCACCATGCCAGCTGAAGCTGGTGTCTTAGCCACACTTGACATTTGAAGCTGTCAATGTCAAGGTGGCTGAGCTCAGGTTCTACTCTCCTACAGAACCGAGCCTCCCAAGTAGGTATTGCATTCTGGGAATGTAAGCAGAACTAAAATCAGAACAAAAGGATAATCATGAAAAATAATTTAAGGAGCCAACAGGCAGGGATACAGCTCAGAGAGAGGAAGCTTGCCCAGCAGGCACAAGGCCCTGGGTTCCATCATTGGTACTGGATCAGGGAACACTGAATATAATTGAATATAAATGTACATAAGCACAGGGCCAGTGTTGATCTTGAAGCCTGACTGAACGTTCAGCTGTCAAAATGGCTATTTTCATTTTCTTCCAAATGAACTGGCGTGAACCATTGTGTGCTGTTTTTGCTAGCACAGAGCTGTTGTCCGGGATGTGATTTGCCAGGTTGCAATTTCATCTCGTTGTTCAAGTGCTCCTGCAGGGACAGTGTATTGCTAGCTTCATTTCTACCATGGGGAAATGTGGGCAGAGAACAGTTAAACACACGGCTTCAGCTCCTCAGCTGCACATGGTAGAAACTTAGCTGAGCCTTGGGATTCAGCTCACTAGTGGGGCTTGCCCATCAGGTGCAAACCCCTGGCTCGGGCTTTGAATAAGACTGGCCTCTGTAGGCTTATATGTTCGGATAATTGGGCCCCAGCTGTTGGGCCTCGGAAGAAGTATTCAGAGGTGTGGCCTCCTGGGGGAAGGTGTGTCCCGGGGGTGGGCTTTGAGGTTTCAAAAGGCTTGTACTGTTCCTTGCTCTTTCTGCTTCGTGTAGATCAAGAAACAAGCTCCCAGATGTTCCTGCTGCCTTGCCTCTGCTCCGACCTCCTGGATTCTAACCCTCTGAAACTGTAAGCCTTGATTAAACACTTTCTTTTATAAATTGCTCTGGTCGTGTTGTTTTATCACAATAGAAAAGAGACTAAGACACCTGGGTTCTATCCTCAACGTAGTGAAAGAAATCCACCAATGCCAACAGAGAGCTGCCTGGCTTTCCAAGGCCAGGCACACTCAATCTGGACATCTAGCTGTTGAGGCAGTCCTTCACTCACAGGGTAGGCCTCCCAGAGCTGCTGCAGGAAGCATCCAGGGCCTCTAGGTCTAGGTCTAGGCATATGACCTAGACTTTGTTTCTGAAGCTGAGTGATTTGGGACAAGTCTCCCAACTCATGTAAATACTTATATTCTCATCTGTGCAAATGAGGATCCCATCTCTTCCCAGAATTACTGTAGAAATAGATTCAAATAGGCAAAGGCTCAGATAGGGACTTGCCTATTCGCAAGTGGGACTCTTGCAATGGCGGTTTGTGTGTTTACTTGGGTGAGCCACCATACTCAGTGGCTTAACTAAATATCAGTTTAAGATGTTACCAGTAACTTTTTAAAAAAAACTTTAAGCAAATGACCTTTGATAACGTAAATAGACATCATCCTATTAGTTTAAGGCCTTAGAAGCCAAGATCCTCATTGCCCAAAGGAGAGGATCTGGGCATTAAGACTAAGAAATCGACATTCATCTGAGTCTCCAACCTGTGGGTCTGTTCTATAAATCTGGGGCTTGTCAGTTCCCAAACAATTCATCAAATCAACAATTTAGATTAGCCATCACAGACACAGATTCTCAATGACTCAACAGGAAGGTTCTGAAGGCAAAAAATGGGCAAGGATATTTCGCAAACCTCTGACCACAACCACAGTCACATAGGAATTTCCCCTCAGAATCTGAACACACATAGAGGCCAGTGAAAAGAAGGTCTCATCTAGTGCTGACAGCAGATGCATCTGGATACTCTATTTTGTGTTGTCTCAGAACTGGATGCACTAAGGGTCCAGCAGATGGAAATGGATTATAGTCACCAGCATGAGTAACAACAGAGGAGGGCGGGCAGAACAGCCCTTCTTTCTGAACCTCTATTTCCTCTGGGGGTTCCAGTGTTTCAGCTTCTGTCTTGCATCTGCCTACTAGATAACTTGATATTATTTTCTTTGCGTGTAAACTCTAATTACCATTTTAAACTCCCAGAAATCAAACTTTCACGATGACACTAACATTACGTGTTATCACGTAACGGAAACACCTAAACACGGTCTACTTTGTTTCTGGCTTGATAGTTCCATAGAATCAAAAGGCAAGGATCTAGGCTTACCCCTTTTATAACTCCCTCTCATAAGAATTTACCAGAGTACCATTGTCTTACTTTTTATTGCTGTGCTAAGACACCATGTTTAAGAAAACTTATAGAAGAATTTATTGAGCTTATAGTTTCAAAAGGTGAGTCCATGACCAGCATGGTGGGAAGCACAATGGCAAGCAGGCAGGCATGGTGCTGTAGCAGTAGCTGAGATCTTTCATGTTGAGATGACAATCATGATTCAAACAGAGAGAGTTAACTGGGAATGAATGTTCTTAAAATCTCAAAGCCCCACTGACATGCCTTCTCCAACAAGGCCACACCTTCTAGTCCTTCCCAAACAGTTCTACCAACTAGGGACCAAGTATTCAAACATATGAGCCCATGGGCAGGTCATTCTTATCCAAGGCACCACAACCATAAAATTTATGTAATCCACTCACATCTATAATCCCCTCTGAGAGAAGTATCCCCAATGAATCATGAATCTCCCGCTAGACAATAACTATTCCTCTTGTCCTTTGCTTATAATTAAAAGTAGGACTTCCCTTATATTAGAAACTATCCCATCACTGAGCTATATCCCCAGTCCTCTTTCACTTTTTATGTGGATACAGGGCCTCACAATAAATCGTTCAAGATAACCTTGAACTCTGTAGTCCAGGAGAGCTTTGAACTGGTGATGTTCCTGCCTCAGACTCCTGTGTGGCTGGGATTACAACACCACTGGGCTGAGATCAGCCCTAGTTCTTAAAGGTCTTACTGCCTCAACAGCACCACAGTGAACACAAGGGCTTCCATAGCACTGGGCATACCTCTGTGCTGTCCTACTCAACCCCTGGCCGTCTTTGAACAATTAATCAACCTCAGCTTTCTTTCTTGGCATTATACTTACAGAAGGATGCCAGACCCTGGAGCAGAAATGCAAATACTTGGTCCATACACACAGGTAACCAGTGTCATAAGCATGATCTCTAACATGATTGAGCAAAGGCTTTAAAAATGAGCGGAAATTGGTTGGAGAGTTGAGAGTCTCCACAAGATTTTTATTTTTATTTTTATTTTTTTATTTTCTGTGAGTTGGTGTTTTGCCTGCATGTATAGCTGTGTAAGGGTGTCAGATCTTGGAATTACAAACAGTTGTTAGTTACCATGTGGATGCTGGGAATCGAACTCAGGTCCTCCAGAAGACCAGTCAGTGCTCTTAACTGCTGAGCCATCTCTCCAGCCCTGAGTCTCTTGCTCTTGACATTTGGGCTGCGGGGAGCCAACAACTTGGATAAGGAAGAACATGGAAGCAAGAGAATTGCAATCCAGCAGTGGTGAGCAGAGAGATTTGGGAAGCTTGAGGAAGGACAGAGGGCAGGATGGTGAGGGAGAGCACAGGCCTCCATGTTTATTTCATGAGGTCACTTGTTTATTGTCCACGGTTTCCATGAGTGTCCCTACCAGGAAGAGCTCTGAACAGTGTGCCACAGGAGACAACTCTGATTTGTTGGTGACTAGCCCTCAAGGAATGTAAACTCCATCCCTAAACAAAGAGGCAGCATGAGGGTTTGGATGTTGTGTAGGACCAAAGGAAGAAAGGATTGTGATTGAAGCAGCCTGGAAAGAGACAGTGGAGAGATGCCCAGAGCCAGCTAGGATTTAGGTTAACCCTTGCCATCCTGGAGGCCTGGTAAAGTGGTAGTGCCTAGAATTGGGTCCTGGCTTTGGTTGTTCAGTTACATGAGAACATATAAGATCAGCATTGTTGTATAAATAAGATTTCCAAGAACTCAAACTTATAGTTGGGGTTTACCAAAAAAAGGAAAACAGCATCCATTTAAGACTGGCATAGGACAGAAGCTGAAACAAGTTTGGGAAAGGAATCAGAGAGCAAGGACTAGTTATAGCAGGCCATTTTCCATTGCTATAACATAATACCCGAGACTAAGCAGGAAGGCCATTTTTTCCCACTATGATGTCATTCATCATAATGAAATCTACCCAGGAGCTTCATCAAAGCTGAGCATGTGGGAGACACCAGATCTTAGACTAATAAGATTACAAAGTTAGTCTCCTATTTTATTTAAAAAAAAAAAAAAACAAATATTTTTTATTTGTAAAGAACCCAGTCTCTGGTATTTTGTTATAGCAACAGAAACAAACTAAGCCAGCTAATTTCCTTCTAAGTCTAGTTTTCAATGTGTACTCTGATATAATGTACTCATTTCCTGGGAAAGAAACAAAGCCTTACTCTGTAAAACTGAATACGGAAGTAGCTGAGTTCAAAACAAAAATGGTGACGCAGATGTCTCAGACCCTTTCAAGTTTATTTTCTGAGCCCTTGTGCAGTAGTGATGATCCTATTCAAACTCCGTACACAGTGAAAAGGCATGCTTCATTCTGGGCTAAGAAATACAACAGCAAATATAAGTCCTTATTATTTTAAAAGGTGGGCAACCCCATGATTCAGCAGTTCTAAGTGTATTACACACACACACACACACACACAATTCAGCAGGTCATGGTGCCCTCCTCCAACCCTGACAACCTGAGTTGAATCCCCAGGCCCATGTGGTAGAAAGAGGGAACCAGTTTCTGTAAGTTGCCCTCTGTCCTCTCTATGTGTACCGGGCACAGGCATATGCACACACACAATAATAAAAAATATAGAGACTTGAAAGCAGAGTCTTTGTACCCACCCATGCATTCTAACAATAGCTAGCAGATGGAACTCTAATAGCCATGGATAGGCAGATGCAGCAATAAAATACTTGTACACTAATGGCTGGGTCTGATGTGTTCCTCCAAAGACCTGCATGTTAAGAGGGTTGGTTTCCAGAGCCCTGCTAATAAGCAAGCCTGTCTTTCTTTTTCTTTCTTTCCTTCTGTTTTTTTTTTTTTTTTCCCAGTGTTGGATATTGAACTCAGGTCTTCATATATGCTAGGCAGTCACTACCAGAACAGCCCCAATTCCTTTCTCTTTAGACTTAATCATCTTGAGAATGTGGTACAGTAACAGAAAGCTG
Organism: Sigmodon hispidus; assembly: GCA_004025045.1. Lineage (NCBI taxonomy): Eukaryota > Metazoa > Chordata > Mammalia > Rodentia > Cricetidae > Sigmodon > Sigmodon hispidus. Next base: position 29,784 of record PVIH01007334.1, read on the forward strand.
ACATCAGGCAGGTGGAAGGTCATCCAACATTAAGAACCTCTGCGGTTCTTAGAAAACTGGGGATCAATCTACCTCATGATCTAGTAACCACTCTTGGGCATGCACCCAAAGGATGTATATTTATACCATAAGGAATTTGCTCAACTATGTTCATAGCAGCATTATTTGTAATAGCTAGAACCTGGAAACAACCCAGATGCCCCCCATCGGAAGAATGGATTAATATATATATATGTATATGTATATATATATGGTCTATTTACACAATGGAGTACTATGCTGCAGTAAAACAAACAAAAAAGGCACCTTGAAATTTGCAGGCAAATCGATGGAACTAGAAAAAAAAAATCATGCTGAGTGAGGTAATGTAGTCCCAGAAAGACAAATGTGGTATGTACTCACTCATAAATGGATATTAGACATAAAGCAAAGGATAACCAGGCTACAATCCACAACCACCGAGAAACTAGGTAACAAGGAGTGCTCTAAGTAAGTTATCCATGGATCCTCCTGGAAAGATAGGTAAGAAAAATAGATAAGATCTCTTGAGTAAATTGGGAACATGTGTGTGGGGGGCAAGAGTAAGAGGAGGTGAGAAGAGAACATGAGGGAACAGGGTGGTAGAGCTGGGGGAGGGACAGAGAGCGAGAACAAAATCTGTATCTTAATAGAGGAAACCATTTTGGGGCCAGGGAGAAATCTGGTGCTAGGGAAACTCCTAAGAATCCACAAGGATGACCCCAGCTAAGACCTCAAGCAATAGTGGAGAGGTGCCTGAACTGGCCTTCCCCTGTAATCAAATTGATGACCACCTTAATTGTTACCATAGAACCTTCATCTGGCAACTGTTGGAAGCAGATGCAGAGATCCACAGCTAAGCTAAGCACTGGGCCAAGCTCCCAGTCCAGTTGAAGAGAAGGAGAGATTATATGAGCAAAGGGCCAAGATCATGATGAGGAAACCCACAGAGACAGCTGACCCGAGCTAATGGGAGCTCCCTGACTCTGGACTGACAGCTGAGGAACCTGCATGGGGCTGAACGAGGTACTCTGAATGTGAATGACAGTTACGTGGCTTGGGCAGTTTGTGGGGCCTCTGGCAGTGGGACCAGGATTTATCCCTAGTGTATGAACCGGCTTTTTGGAACCCATTCCCTATAGAGGGATGCCTTGCTTAGCCTTGATACTGGGGAGAGGGGCTTGGTCCTGCCCCAGCTTGATATGCCAGACTTTGTTGACTCCCCATGGAAACCTTATTCTCTTTGAGGATTGAATGGAGGTTGAGTAGGGAACAGGTGGGAGGAGGAAAGGAAAGGGGAACTGTGGCTAGTATATAAAAAAAACCTTTTAATAAAAAGGTGTCAAAAAGGAAAAATAAATAACCTTCTCATAGGCTATCACCTTAAGGACATTATGCTAATGGAGATAAGGAAGTTTCAAAAGACACAGGCCATGTAACTTTACTGAACCGAGGGTGGAATGGTCTTCACTGGGAGACTGCAAGGAAGCAAGGAAGGAACAGCATTTAGATGATAAATTACATTATATGTATTTACTACAATTTTAAAATGCCATTGCTAGTTCAAAGAAATGGGTGAAGTAGGGTGAGTTGACATGGCTGAGACTTAGGCAGAGAAAATGTCCAGACAAAGGAGCTGCCTGAGCCTGTGATGCTCCATGCACAGCCCAGAGTCCAGCCCTGCTGTCCTATGTCTCCTTCTCATGCTCTCTGGCTTCCTACCTTCCTTGGAAACCTTCGGGGAAAGAAGTCACTGATACACATCAAGATTCCCAAAACATGCCCTTCCTACTGCCATGTAAAATGAGTCACTTTTCTAGGATAAAAGCATTTAGTGTCTGGATATAGTCTTTTAAGACTAGAAACTGTGTGGATGCTCACACTGAAAGGAGAGGTTGAGCCTCTCTCTCTTTCTCTCTCTCTCTCTCTCTCTCTCTCTCTCTCTCTCTCTCTCTCTCTCTCTCTGTGCATGTCTGAAATGTACGTGCTATAGCAGGTAGAGCTTTAGGACATACAGAATGCAGCCAAGCACAATGGAAAACCTCCAGGAATAAAAATACATACTAATTAAATGTACGACTTAATGTTTTTAAAAAGTACTTGTGACAAGTAAGAACATTTTGGGCAATTATTAAAAATTTCTGCTGACTTTCCAGAATAACATCATAAACAAGAACATTCTAGAAGCTATTGTGCCAATTGTGTTTATCTCCGTGGATTATCTCAGAGGCCTATGCATTTTTCTTTTTCTTCTAAAGCTTTGTATATCAGAGCATAGAATGCATATTTCCATATCTATCACCTTTGCAAGTGTGAGCATCTGTTCCTGTATTTCAGTGGTAATTTCTTGGTAGAGTTGCTTCCATGAAAGCAGGGAACAATCACAAGAGTCGAGTGTTGGCCCTATGTCTAGAATTAATGTCTAATACAGCAAAGGAGGAGAGAAGATAAGAATTGCGAGATGGCTCAGTGTGTCAAGTTATTGCTGCATAAACATGAAGTTTTGGGTTCAAATTCACATTCCCCACACAAAATCTGGCATGTCTCTAATCCCAGTGCTGAGGGCAGAGGCAAAGACATACTTAAGCCAGGGCTCACCAGTCAGAGTGTCTAGCCAAACTAATGTGTTTCATGTTCAGTAATAGACTCTGGCTCAAAAAATAAAGTGGAAGGATTGGAGAGTTAGCTCAGCAGTAGAATATTTGTCTAGATGACTCAAGGCCCTGGGTTTGGTTCTAAGCTCTGCGGGTTTAAAAGGTGGAAAGATGTCTAAGCTAGAGTTTCTATTGCTATGAACAGACACTATGTCCATTGCAACTCTGTAGTGGGATTATGTTACACTATAAATAATTGTCCCACCTAAGCTTAATAAAAGTGCTGATTAACTAAAGGCAGACAGGAAGTATGGGTGGGGCTTCCAGACTAAGAAAACTCTTGGACCAGGAAGAACAGAGCAGAGATGCCACAGAGATGTCAGAAAGAAACGAGCAGATGTAGAGGACAACTATGTTGTTCAGAGAAAAGGTATCAGCCACATAGCTGAACAAGATAAGAATCATGGGTTAGTTTAAGAGCAAGAGCTAGCTGGCAATATGCCAGAGTCATAGGCTGATCAGCATAATATTAATACAAGCATCTGTGTTTCTGTCGGACTGCGAGTGTGTGGGTCTGAAGGTCCGAACCTCAGGGCTAGGCCAGAAAGACCGAGCCAGAAACCTAATACTGCACAACTCTTATAAAGGAAAACATTTAATTGGGGCTGAATTACAGGACAGAGGTTTAGTCCATTGTCACCATGGCAGGGGAAGCATGGTGGCATGCAGGCAGACATGGCGCTGGAGCAGTATCTGAGAGTTCTCCATCTGGATTGGCAGGCAGCAGGAAGAGAGGGAGGGCCACTAGGCCTGGTTTGAGCATCTGAAACCTCAAAGTGCACCTCCACAGTGACATATTTTCTCCAACAGGCCACATCTCCTAATAGTGTCACACCCTACGGGCCAAAGGGGGCTATTTTTATTTAAATCTCCACAAGAGATATAGAAGATATATACTGAGTGCAACATTGATCTCTGACCTCCATACTCTTAAACACACACCAATAACAACAACAACAACATGTAACCATGCATATATTACAATAAAATAAAAGGGAAGAGGGGAGGAAGAAAGGGAGGGAGGGTGGGAGGGAGGGAGGGAGGGAGCTGTTGGCCCATTCCATACAGGACCAGTCTCACACAACTGCTCCCCACACACTGCCCTCTACCCTGTCTTTTCTTACCTAGGCCTGCTAACAGGTCACATGCCCTCTGAGCTCTCAAATGAGCACATATAGAAAGGGCAGCACTGGCACTTTCTCTGGACATATTTCTTTTTTCTTTTTAAAAAAGACTTATTTATTATGTATACAGTATACAGAAGAGGGTACCAGATGTCAGTATAGATGGTTGTGAGCCACCATGTGGTTGCTGGGAATCAACTCAGGACCTCTGGAAGAACAGTCAGTGCTCTTAACTTCTGAGCCATCTCTCCAGCACCTCTGGATATATTTCTTGTCCCCGAAAATGGTCAAGCTTTATACTTCATTCAAACATCATGCAAAGTCCTTCCCACTCAGTCACAATGCCACAGCTGTGGTTGAAAGCGCTAATCGATGCCTTTCAATAGAAAAGCAGATCTCCACCAGTTATCTCCTGGGTTCCTGGCCTCAGCAAGCAGTAGGATTTATACATTTTTATCAAGTCACCATTGCTGTGATGGAACACCATGACACAAAGTAAGTTGGGGAGGAAAGTGTTTGTTTCTCTTACACTTCCAGACATTGAAGAAAGTCAGGACAGGGACTCAGAGAGGCCAGGAACCAGGAAGCAGGAGCTGATGCAGAGGCCATGGGGAAGTGCTGCTTACTGGCTTGGTCACAATGGCTTGCTCAGTCTGCTTTCTTATAGAACCTAGGGCCACAGCCCAGGGGTGGCACCACTCACCATGGACTAGGCCCTCCCCTATCAGTCACCAATTAAGAAAATGCCTGCCAGCCAGATTGTATGGAGGCATTGTCTCAGGTGAGATTCCTTCCTTTCAGATGACTCTAGTTTTTGTCAAGTTAACCTAAAAGTAGCCAGGACAGTGCCTTTCTACTTCTCCTGAAGTGGCCGCTGTGTCTTCAAGGCACCATGAAGACCTCTGAGAAGACAGCTTAAGGAACAGGTTTCTTGACTTACTATCCTAATGTATTCGCCAGATTTCTTTCCTCTTCCCTTCCTGTGACCTCATTCCACAGTGGCTTCCTGTTGCTATAGCTTCCCCATGGTCAGAGTCACACAGATTTGGAGAGGAAGTAAGTGGTTTTGGCAAGGGCCCAGAGCCTTAAGTCCAAGACAGCACTGGTCAGGAACTGACAGGTTAAAGCAGGAGAACCCCAGCCAGGTAGGTGTGTCAGTCAGAATGTTATTAGTGCTGCAGACTGCAGCCCAGAACTGGCATCTCAGTGTCTGGGGACCCAGCCCGTGGGGTGTCAGCTGAGCCATGCTCAGAGCCTGGGAAGACAGATGACAGACTCTAGGCCCTAGTGATGGAGGAAGGTACAGGAACTCACAGGAACCAAGGTGCACTCAGAGGTGCTCAGCTTGAGCAAAAGCCACCTAAGCAAATGCATTTGTGGCCTGCACACTGAGATGATCCCCCCTTTTTCTTCTCTCTGTTCCCCCTCACACACCAAGTGATGGACTTCAGCCTCCTGCCCACTAGACATTACCTTTGACCACACCTCGCCACTATGAATCTTACACAAGATACTTTTTTTCTTCAATATATTTTTGCATAACAGGGTCCACACCTGGAAGACAGAGGGTACTGGGTGGCAGCTGTTCTTTTCTGACAGAGGATGTAAGGTTCACAGGCACCTGCTTCTCATCCCGGCCTTGTGTGCCAGGTAAGGGGGAAATTGCCTCCCGGCTGTAGACATGCCTGGCTTCAGCCAGGAACAGAGGCTCCATTGCCATGGGAGCTGAGCTTCTATATGAGCAGTAAGGATAAAAGTTATGACCTCACTGGGTGATCAAGACTGGCTAGGATGGAGCAGGGAGGGTTCACTGATACACAGTGGAAGTTACCCTCCTCTCCTCCCAGAGTAGGATGCTGGAAGCAACCCCACTAGTGACCTTGGTCCAGGCTCTTCTCAGTCATGTGATATCAGCCTCAGGGCACCCACAGAAGTCAGGGCTATTCCATTTTACATTTGAGGAATGTCTTCTAAGACCTCTGGACAGACAGCAAAGAATTAAAGATGAATCCTCATTTCTGTACCCCATTTGGGAGGCCCATTTCATACCTTCTGGGATTGAGTCGCTGCAAGAAGTGACTGGCATCAGGTAGCCAGAAAGTTTCTGGAAAGGATAAACCCCCAGTGATGAGTGCAGTTTGGGTGACAAGACACACAAAGCAAGTAACTCATGTGCTCTATATCTTCAGGAAGGTTGTGTTCCTGGGAAGAAACTTACAGACCTGGCGGGGGAGAGGGGAAGGGCAGACACCATCCTCTGCCTCTGAGTGAACTCTAGGAAAGCTTCTTGCCTTGAGTCATTCATCTTTGAAAAATAGAATCACCAAATGAGTGAAAAACTATGAACAAGATTCTTAAGGACAGTTAATAACATGCCTGGGCATTGGTACCACACAGAGCCTCTGGCTGTGTGTGTGTGTGTGTGTTGGGGGTTGGGGGAGGGGTGGAGCACAAGAGAGCTAAGCTGTGAGGACTAGGGGGAGTCCACCCTCTCCTACCATGTGGGTCACAGGGATTGAACTCAGGCCACCTGGCTTGGTGGCCAGTGCCTTGATTCACAGAGCCACTTTGCCAGCCCCAAGAATGTCTGTCTTGATGCCCTCCATCACGATACCTGTTGATTAGGAATTTGTTTAATTTGATGCTTTAATGTTGCAGAGAAGGAGGGAAGGAAAACAAGCATCAGAGAATGGAAAGGCTGAAAAGGAGAAGCAAGTACCCCCATGTTCCCATGTCCTTATCCTTTACACTCAGGCCTTTTCTAGAGATGCATAGTTCTCTGCTGGATGCTGGAACACCCTAGGGCATAAGAAATTATGCATCCTTGAAAGCATTCATTCTAAGACAGACAGTCCTAATGCCTCCCACCCCAGTCTCTCTTGCCTGCCCCCTTGGACATTTCTAGGCTTATCCCTAAATGTACCATTTACTAAAGTCATTGCCTCAGAGCTAGGAGGAGCAGTGTGAAGGTTAGAGGCCTAGAAAGAGGGTGCCAGGAGAAGAGGGTGCCTGGGTGAGTGTGACCACGCCAGTCATCCCAGACAGACACTCTGGAGGACAGCTGCGCACTCTTCAGACGGAATTCAAACACTAAGTCTTCTGAGTGGCTTAGATTCTCTGTTAATCCAGGGTGTGGTCATGTGGATTTTCAGTGAGGCTGTAGATTGGCAATTGGCATCACACACATTGAAGACTGGGGAGAGTGTCTTTTTGTTGACCCCAAACTCACAGTCATCCTGTTTAGGCCTTTCAAGTTCTGGGATTACAGATATGCACTATCACACCCAACTCACAAATATTAGCATTTTTATTATTTGTGTGTGTACCTGAGAGCATACATATGTGCATGTGTGTGGAAGCCGGAGGATGACCTTGGGTATCATTTGTAAAATTGCCCTTTTGAGATAGAGCCTCTCATTTGCCTTGAGCAGCAGTTCTCAACCTGTGGGTTGCAACCCCTTTGGAGATCAAACAACCCCTTCACAGGAATCTCTGTAGACTATCAGAAAACAAATATTTACATTATGATTAATAACAGTATCACAATTACAGCTACAAAGTGGTAACAAAAATAATTTTATAGTTGGAATTACCACAACATGAGGAACTGGATTAAAGGGTTGTAGTGTTAGGAAGGTTGAAAACCACTGGTCTAGAGTTTATTAACTAAACTAGCCTGACTAGCCAGGGGGTCTCAGAGAGCCTCCAGAGGGACTCTGCAACATTTGAATTATAAGCATGTGCATTACAAGCAGCTTGGTATTTTTACATGTTTTCTGGGGCTGGAACTCATGTTCTCATGTTTGCAAACCAAACACTGTAATGGCTGAGCCATCTCTCCAGCCTCTAAAATCATGTTTAAATAAAAGCAGAAGCAAACTATTTCTGTCACAGTCTGCACAGCCTGCCTGTAATGCCGAGATTGTGGATCACAGTAGGACACGATTCCTGAGCTCTAGAAAATTAAAAAGCCCAGCTTTCGATATCACCCCAGCTCACAGCATCCACCACAGCATCTGTGAGTGCTTTTCACCCATTCCAGCAAGCACTGTCCTTATATGAGACACTCAAGGGAGAGTGATAACTTAATGAGGATCTGACATCTTAAATGGGTATTTGAAAGGAAAGGAAATTGCCACACATGCCCACGGTGATGGCTATTCATCTGAGGCAGCACATCGCTGCTCTTGAAGTGATGCATGATTAGAAAGGCTGGCCCCACTCACTGATTGCTATGGCGAGCTCGGGCAGTTTCAGAACCATCTACATAGTCCTGCTGTTATTGGCTGCACATAGGCTGGGAATGTAGGGATGGACCATCAGCCCTGAGAATTCTTAGGTTTGGAATTCACAGATTAACCAACATTGGTTTCAAAATATTAAAAAGAAGATTCCAGAAAGTTTCAAAACAGCAAAACTTAAACTGGTCACATGTACAACGCCACACTGAATATGTCTCCATTTCACTGCCATCACACCCTGGCTGTGTAGTCATGTGGGTGTTGGTCCCACATGTTCTGTGTCATTGCCTCAGTCTATGGTGGCTGCATCGATACTGAACATGTTTTCTTGTTACTACAATAATCATTTATGTACTATTCACTTTATAGTGGGTATTATAAGTCCCCTGGAGATTTAAAGTCTACAGAAATATGTATATAGGTTCTATGCAGATATTTTTCATTTAGATAAGGGCCTTGAGCATCCACAGATTTTGTTATCCATGGGGGGGGGGTGTCCTCCAGCAGATGTGTGTGGTAACTGTATTCACATCCTACGGCCCTAGGTGACATCAACAATGAATCCAGAGTACAGGGAAGGGGCATGCTAAGTATTTTTGGAACATAGGAGACAGAAGGATTAGTTCCATGGGGAAAGCCAAGTAAGATTCTGGGGAGTCCATCAAGTATAAAGGTTTGTGCATAATCAGAATATATTTAATGGATCAAGAGCAGGTAGAATGCAAAAGGAAGTAGGAAAATTCAAGAGTCGTCATGGCCACCAAAGTTGCCTTCACTAGAATTTCTCAGCATATCTAATACATTAACTTTCAAAAGTTTTAAATTCTTACCACATTACTTTAAGATTATATGACACAGGCAAACTTTGCTTGTTTTAATGTTAAAACTGTAACAGATATCCATCAGCCAAGTGCATCCTGGTACTTAGTAGGCTAGAAAATTAACCCAGAATTTATGGTCCCACCTCATCCTATAGAGTCTATGTTTTTTGGATTTATTTTTATTTTTTTTTAGCTTTAGTAACCTGCAGAGCTTTGCTTTAGCCCTATATATTTGAGAAAACTTTTACCAGTTGCATCAGGACATGGGAACAGAAGCATACATAAGCCAAATGTGAGAACATGAAGGTTTGACCCTTGTAGGGAGAGGTGGGTTTCCTATCTGTTCCCAGTGTTTGAATCCTAGAGTTTCTCACCTCCAGCCTCATCAATGGCTTGTTTAGATAGGGCTTTGAAGATGAAAAGGCCACAGTTGACTCTCTAGCACCACTGAAGTATCAATGAGCCATTGATAGCTTGGACATACCTTCCTTGCCTGGAGAAAGAACCATGATTGGCAGTGGAGCCACCCAGTACCCATTAGAGCTCAGGACCTTCCTTATTAAAGGTAGTGTTCACAGAAAACAGGAACTTCAACATAAGTTTGTGTTCATTTGCACTGGCCTCGTTGGCTACGGCTGTCATGTTTACCCTCTTTGGTCTTAACTTATTATTCAAGATTCACCATGGAAGGGCAGATCACCACTCTAGACTCACAAGAAGACTGGAGCCCATGGACTTACCACCTATGTGGTCCTTGGTAACTGGAGCTGGAAAGAGCCTAAGACACGGCTGCCCCTGCAAATCACAAATTTGAGACAGGAATGGGTGCAGCCGTTATGAAAATTGCTCCTCAGATACAGGCACACTCAATTCTCTGGAGGATGTGCTTCCAACCTTTTATACTGCCAAGACAAATCATTGCAAAGGTAGATGATATAGCTGTGGATTCTCACTGTCTTGTCACCCACCTACCAATGTTTTGCTCTTTTCTGCATAAGATCTCCTGCTCATATTTTCCTTTTAAGTATTGCAGGCTAAGCAGTGCTCCCTCAAAACGGTAAGTTGCAGTCTTAATCCCTGTGAATGGATCCTTTTTGGAAGCAGGTCTTTGTGAATGTTCTTAAGATGACCAATGGGGTGGCCTTTAATCCTATTTGTGAGGAGAGGGAGGGCCATGGAGATGGCTCAGTTGGCAAGGTGCTTGCTGCACAAGCACTAGGACCCGAATTCAGATCCTCAGTATCACATAAAAGTTAGGTTTGGTGCAGCAGGTGCAGGATTACAGGAAGGAGAAACCCCATGGCTACCTGGCCTGCCAGCCTTGTCAAATCAATTAACTCTGGGTTCATTGAGACCCTACCTCAAAAAGTAAGATGGGGAATGATTGAGGAAGACATTAGTATCGACTTCTGGTCTCCACATACCTGTGAACACACACAAGCATGCTCAACACACAAGAATAGGGATAACTGGACATGGGTACACAGGGAGAACATAATGTGAGACAAAGCAGAGGCTGCAGTGTGACCCCTGAAGCTAAGGGGTATAGAGAACTGACAGCCAGTAGAAGCCAGAAGTGGCAAAGCAGGGTGCCCAATCCTTGTCTGAGCCTCCAGAAAGCGGGGCTCTGCTGACGTTTAAATTTCACACTGCAGTCTTCCAAAATGCTATAGATATTCATAAAATCCCATGTAAGTTAAGATGTTTCAATGTCTTAAGATTCCTTTGTAGCTGGGGAAAGACTCCCTTCCTTGAACTAAGAGATTTTTTTTTTTTAAACAGAAGATTTTTAATGATAGCAAAAGCAAAGAGTCAGTCCCTGGGACAGATCTGAGAGACAAAAACTCACAATGCCAAGCCAGTCCTCGATTTTGCCGGAGGGCCTCAGGAGGTACCTGAGGCAATAGGTGAGGTACCAGACAACCTAGGACCACCTCTCAAGTTTAGAACCTACCAGAATTATTCAGGTTAGCCAATCCCAAGATATCCACTGGGCCCTACCTTGCCTTTCCTGTGAAAGCCTCAGGAAAGCCTCTGGCCTAAAGCTTCCCTTCACTCCTGATCATGCTGGTATCGTTCTGTGTGGCGCCATGTGGCTTTCTCAGAGTCCCGTTTCTAAGTCTGGCATGCAGTGAGCTCCAACTTCCTGTGCTTCCTATGTATCCTGTAGGTAAACCTGACTGACCATATCATTAAAAACACAAAGCCAAGTTCTCCCCAAATTACATCCCACTGACTGAAAATTATACCACATACTGCATTCTCCATCTCTGTACTAAAAGACCCTTCCTCTGTTATATAATGTGATTTCTGTACCTAAAAGAATTCACTGATATAATTACTAGAATTTGAATTTCCAAAGGCTGTTTCATTTATTGAAGGCTTGGTCACTAGCCTAGGACATTACCAGGAGGTGGTGAATCTTTAGGACGTGGAGTCTACAGGGAAGAAATAAGGTCATCTAATTATGCCAGTGAAAGAGGTACTGATATGCAGGGAGCTGTATCACAACTTCCTGGCTGCCGGGAAGTAAGCAGCTTCCTCTGCAATAATGTTCTGCCTTACCTCAAGCTCAGGGCACCAATGCCAACTGACCCTGAAATCAAACCTCAAAAACTGGGAGCTGAGAGACAAGATTCCTTCTACAGGTCTGGAGCAATGGCTCAGTGGTTAAGATCACTGGTGGCTCTTACACAGAACCCAGGTTTGGTTCTCAGCATCCTTATGGTGGCTTACAACCATCTGAAATTCCAGTTCCGGGAAACCCGGGATCATGTTCTGGCCTCCACAAGCATCAGGCAGGCATGCATGTGGTACACATACATACATGGAAGGCAAACACTCATACACATAAAATAAATCTAAAAAAAAAAAGTTAAAATAAATTTTTTCTTCTTGTAAGTTGTTCTCTTGATATTTTGTCAGTGATGGATGTGACTAACAGAAAATTCCATTTCCCAATTTTATAGAGGAGGCAGACACTCACAAGCACTAAGCAGCATGATCCTGGCCCCTGAGCCAAGGAAGCCCAAGGCTAGGATCACATCATCTCATCCTAGCTCAGTGACTATTCACACTAAACAGACAAGAAGAAAGTCTGCAAAGCTGCTGGAGACCTAGAAATCAGCCAATGGAAAAGAGAACCGAGGGATGAGAACAATTTCGTCAAGCCCACGTGGCAATTGCTAGATGCCCATACCCATCTCAGAGTTATGTGACCTCATTGCCCATAAAAATAATGGAACCTAGAGGACCAATGAGATGGCATGATGGGTAAAGGTACTTGCTGCCGAGATTGGCAACCTGAGTTTTATCTCTGGGTCCCACACTGAGGAATGAGAGAGTCTAATTCCTCAGAATGTTCTCTAATCACATATGTGCTATGGCGCATGCATACACACACACACACACACACACACACACACACACACACACAATGCACTACAAACAATGAACATATTGAATCAAACTTCCACCATTATACAGACTTGTGTTCTGTGCTGGTTAGTTTTGTCAGTTTGGCACAAGCTAGAGCCATTTGGGAAGAAGGAACCTGAATGGACAAAATGCCTTCATGATGTCAGGCCATGGGCAGGCCTGTAGGGCATTTTCTTATTAGTGATGAGAGACAGTCCAGTTCACTGGGTGGTGCTGTGTTCTATAAGCCAGTAAGCAGCACTCCTCCTTGGCCTCTGCATCGGCTCCTGCTCCAGGTTCCTTCCTTGGGTTTTTAACCCCAGCTTCTCTGAGTAATGGACTGTATTACATGATGTGGAAGGCAAACAAGCCCTTGCCTCTCCAGTTGCTTTTGGTCATGATGTTTATCACAGCAACAGGAAGCAGAGCTAGAATACACCCCCAATCCATTCAGTCATTTGGCATTCCTTAAGTATTTCTTGTGGTTCCCAATCCTGAGCTCATCAATTAGCCTTGGGAAGTCTAGGGCCAGAGCTTACTCAGCACTTCTGGAAAATGTCCTGGTTCCCTCTGTCCATTATTTCTCAGTTACAAGCAAGTAATGGAAGGCCTGGCCTACCAATGAAACCCTTCAAAAATTCAGATTAAATGACGTTCTCTTAACAACCCCAGTACTCTGGAGGATTGAGGCAGGAGTATTATAAATTCAAAAGCAACCTAACCAAACAATAGCAGAAACAATCCACTTAATAGCTAAGGTATAACTTGGGAGAGTATTTGCCAAGGTTATTTCTCTTCTCAGCACTGGCTCCACCACCAACAAAAATAACAACAAAAGCCCCCAAAACAAAAAACCCCAAACCTAAACCAACAAAACAATCTACTTAATGTTGAGGTGAAACTTGGTGGTAGAGTATTTGCCAAGCTGGTTTTCATCCCCGGTACCAGCTCTATCACTCTCAAAAATAACAAAAATAACATCAACAAAATAAAACAAGTTACTTAGAAAAAATTGTCTGCCCCCCACCAAGCTCAGTGTTCTCCAATCAGTTCTGAGGTTGACCCCTTCTAAATCCAACCAAGAACCTTTGAATTCCGCTCAGGAAAGTGAATACTTTGTTTTCTAGAGATCAAAAACTCTGTGTAACAAGCAGGGGCCTTTCTTCTTCATCACGGTAGATTTGCAAGCCTTTGTGAGACTCATAAACTGGCCTGGGTCAGGCAAACCCATCACTGCAGAGGGTGCTAAACTGTATGGTCCCTCTCCATATCATTAGCATTTCATTGTGGTACCTGAGCCAGCACTAATTCTCAGGATTAGCAGGAGCCTTGGGGGAGAAATTCAATCTAACAATACTGCTCAGTATGAAGCAGAAAGTGAAGCATATTGTATCATTTTATCTTTAAAATGTTTTTCTTTTTCTGAGATAGTTTCTCTGTGTAGCCCAGAATTGCCTCAGACTTGCCATTCACTCAAGACTAGACACAAATTCTCTTCCTGCCTTGCTCTCCCGGGTTCTGGGATTACAGAAGTTTGCTATCACACTTGGTGTAATTTCAATCTCTGAGACATGAATTTTCTTTTTCCTTTAGAGGAACTGAAGTCCTACTAGATTATTTTAGTCCTAAACAAACATAATTTTAAACTTTTCTCTAAAATACAGATATTTAAAATTGTTTTATTGCCCTGAACCTAATTTTTGCAAATCAGGAGTAAATCATGGTAGTGCACACCTGAACTCTCGGCACTGAAAGCTGAGGCAGAAGATTGCCTAGAGTTCAAGGCCAGCCTGAGTTACAGGGACTCTGTCTCAAAATAAAAATGAAACAAAATGCCCAAACCAAACAACAAAGAAACAAAAAAAGAAAGTGGAGAGGAAAAATAAAATTTTTTGAGCGTATTTGTTGGATTGCCTCAAGAATGCATCCCAAAGCTGGAGCTTTAAACAAGAGAAATTCGTTTATGGGTAGGTATTCCAGAGGCTGCGGTTTGGGATGAAGCAGTTGGGGGCTCATGGAAGGCCACCTTCCTTCTGTGCCTCTGGCAACATTATTCCTATCTGCACACCTGTCCCCATGTGCATATTCCCTCTTCCAAGAACATCAATCATACGAGATTAGGGCCTACCCCAAGAACTTAATTTTAGCTAATTATATCTACAATTATCCTTTTTCCAAATAAGGTCAGATTCTGACTCTGGGGATTGGGAAGTTCATATTCTTCAGGGCACTATAACAGCCAAAGGAAAGGCTAGACTCTTGGATCACAACTAGGCAATGCAAGGATTTCTCCCCTAGTTTGACAGAGACCAAACACGGGCTGAGGGAAAAGGCTTCTGGGCCCCAAAAGTCAGTTTTGTGGTTTGTTTTGCTTTGTTTTCTCTGGTGAGAGTGCTCAGATGTGGGGTCTTGGCTTAGCAACCCTTTGGCCACTGAGTTTCCACCCCTGACCAATTTTTTCTTGCAGCGAGGACAAGATACACAGATAACATCACATTTTTACCAACGACGCTGTCACCTCAGGAAAAGTTTGCAAGGACCTAGTTAATGAGAGTTGTATCCCCACCTTTTTGAGGGGGGATTGGAAATAATCAAGAGTTTACGAGTGAAGTTTTGGGTTTGAGACCATGACTAATGCTAGCAAGGGCTGACTGGCTTTTTCTGCTCCAATCACAGGTCTGTTTCCTAGAGGCTGTAAAAACTTCCTACTAAAATGTACTGTCAGTGTAGTCTCTGCGACCACGAGTGAACACTTGCACATTCCTCTAGGTCATGGGAACATGAGTCTGGGAAGTTCAGCCTCCCTGTGTTGCTGAATGATGCATGCCCCAGTCTAACAAAGAGCCTCAACACAGCCTCCACCCTTCTGAAGCCATGCACAGTACAGATGCAGGCACTAGAGTGGACTTCCCTCACAGGATGATGATCTCAGATCTTCTAGTCTAACAGGATGGTATGTCTCGGGTCTCTAGGCATGGTTCCTTGTTCCTCACCCTGTAAGACCATCTATGTTTCTCTCTCCTGAAAGCATTTCTGGGGATGAGGGGGGGGGGCTTATGGAGCCAGGTGTGGTCCACCTGCTAACAATAGACACCAGGAATTGGCCCTCCTCTATTCAACAAACACCCCTCCCTGCCTCCTGCCACCAAATAAGTAATAGCAAGGGTCAGAGCTGGGTGAGTTCAACCCTGAGAGCACAGGCATGCTTGACACAACCCAGAATAAAGTCCTCACTGGGTAGGGGACAAGAGCTTGTTCTCATGATTGCTTTTCAGCTAGATTGGAAAACATGATGGTTAGAAATGGAAATGTCAGGGTATAGTGGTACACACTTCCAATCCCAGCACTTGGGAGGCAGAGGCAAGTTGATCTCTGGGAATTCAAGGCTAGCCTGGTCTACATAGGGAGTTCCAAGACAGCAAGAGCTACATGATGGGAGAGGGGGTGGGAAAAATGTGTTTTGAACACCTGTTCTGCAAATGGTGTTTCTATCGAGGGAGGCTGGGGAACTTTGGGAGTGGGCTGGGCCTGAGCCATGAGGGAAGGGCCTTTGAAGGTTATATTTGGTACCTGGTTTTTGTTCTAGTTTTGGTTATATAACAGCTGTTGATAAGCTTTCACCACCATTAACTGAGCTCTCCCACTATGCTTGCCTTGCTATAGTGGTCTTAAACCCTCTGAAACTGTGAGCCAAGATAAAGTTTCCCTGTTGTAAGTAGCTCCTGTTAAAACCCATGACCTCAGAGACCTGTGCCTTGACTCGCTGAGCACTGCCAGAGCTCACAGTAATTACCCCTTATCTGTGGTTTTACCTTCTGTAGTTCAATTCCTGGAAACCAACGGGGATCCAAAAATGTAAAAGAGGAGATTGCAGAAATAAGCAGCTGATAAATAATAGGTAATTTTTATTACAGTAACTGTTATAAGTATGTATTTGTAAATATTGTCCTTAATGTCTTGTTATACTTACTATATGAACAAAGCTTTAATGTTGGTGCTCTATATAGTGAAAAATACAATGCATCCTTGTTGGTATTATTTTTAGACATCTCTGGCAGCTAAGTGAGAACTGCTGGTCTCTCTGCTGAGGAAAAGGTAGGCAAGCCCCTGGATTACGTAGGGAGACATTTATTGCCAGCTGCGGATCATGAATGTAGCTTTTAATGACCTCTGGACTTGTATCACTCTTCCTTTGGATCCTCCCAGATGCTATTCTACTTCTCCTTGGCCTCCCTCTCCAGCTGCACATACACCTGTCCTGGACACACTTAGCCTTGTGGCCAGTGCTGGGGTCCATTCCATCATGTGCCAGGAGTCTCAAGTAGGGTCTGGTGAAACACTATTCCATGTTCTATTGGTTCCAAGTCTGTCCACTGAACCAAATGTCTGCCAGAGGCTATTTCCTAGGGATCCAGGGCATGCGTGTATCTTGGTCATCTATCTTGTTTCCTTGCTTCCAACTCCATTCTCTTGCATCTTTCTGAGTGGCACTGGCCTTGCTGTCTGTCCCACATGTAAGCTCTGGGGGTGGGGCTGTGAGCTCCACCCCAGCCACCTGCTGACATCTCTGGAGCAGGAGAGCTGGGCTACTCCACCCACCCACCTGTTACTGACTCTCGCTACCCTTTGGTCTACCTACCTACCACCTGTTGAGTCTCTGCCTATTGTAACTCCCTGCTTGACCAGCTTTCCTTCCTCACCTGCAGGTGGTTCTAGCACCTGCCCCAGATCAGCAGGAGTATCTAGTTCCCTGTGGCTCTGTCTCACTTCCCTATGCTCACTGACATTAACCCTTCTGTGGCTATGGGCAAAGTATGGCCATCTGCATCCCATGCTGAAGGCTCACAGATACAGTGCCCTTTGGTATTTGAAATGTATTAGTTCCAGGAACCCATAGATATTCAAATTCGTGAATGCTCAATTCCCCTATATAAAATGACATAGCATCTGTATGGGATCCATATATAGTCTCCTTGCTTCAGACCGGCTCTTTAATACCTAATCTTATGTTACTACAGTGCACAGAGTAGTCATTGCATATTTAGGGGGTGATGGCAAGAGAAAAGGTTTATTTACATTCAGCACGGATGTAATTGTTTTGAAATACTTTCAATTCACTTTTGGTTGAGTCCACAAGCAGGTTCTGTAGATGATAATTTTAATTCCTAAAGCTGATTTCAGATATCCTAAGATTGCTGCTGCTTCTTGGAGGCACAAGAAGACTTGATATGCTTAAGCAGTCTCTACCAGGTTAGCTTCATCTCACTGAAGTGGATACTCAGACATTTCGCGTTCTCTTGCCCTTCCTCATTGGCACTGGCTGAGCCAAGGGAATGTTTCCCAGGAACAGCTGACCTCTGTGTTATCATTGGTCCATACAGGCCTCCCAGTCTCAAACCACTGGATCTTTGAGTGCATCTACCTCTTCTTTACACCTGACCCTGTCCACTTGCCACCAGGGATAGCAGAAACACATTTCTGACATTGGCTCCCTTTGATCCTCAACGTGACATCCATGTATAACATCCTTCTTGCCCCTGCATTAAGTACCTTTGGGTACTTTGGCTCTCTTGTCCTTTGACATACCTGTGTCTCAGGAAGAATTCTCAGTCCTTTTCTGTCTGACATCATGGTAGTGCATGGGAAACCTGCACATAGTACAAGGGAAGCCAATGCTGTCTGGTATTTCTGCCCTACCCCCACCCACTGATGGAAGCTGAGACCAAAGCCATTCTCTACTCTACTCTTTCATTATATGAGATAGGGTCTGTGTGTAGCTCAGGCTGGCCTGAAACTTGAGAACCTCTTGCCTTGTCTCAAGTGCAGGAATTGTAGGTGTATGCTACTGTATCCAGCTAACTGTATTTATTTATTGCTACAGATCTAACACCAGTCTTCAGGCATGCTAGACAAGTTCTCTGACACCGAGCTACAGTCTCAGCCTGTCATTTCAACTTTCCCAGATAAGGAAATGAGGCTCAGAGGTTCTGGACATTTGCCTAAGGTCACACACTAATTAATCAGGTCTAGAGTCAGGCCTTGGACTCAGCTCTTTGGCTATCTGTCAGAGTACTATTACAAGGCGTCAGGAATCATGTTGCATTCTGCCAGCCATGAGGGTGTGTGTGTGTGTGTGTAGAAGAGAGTGGGCAGCTGGGGAGTGGCATAACTAACCAGATTTGTGCTGTCAAAGCAGGAGACTGAAGATATATTCTGTTGCTATAACAGAATATATGAGACTAGGTAACTTATAAAAGAAAGATTATTAAAAATATTCTCATTTTTGTTTGTTGTTGTTTGTTTGGTTTTGGTTTTATTTTTTCCTAGACAGAGTTTCTCCAAGTATCCCTGGCTGTCTTGGAACTTGCTCTGTAGATCAGGCTGGCCTTGAACTCTGAGATTTGCCTGCCTCTGTCTTCTGAGTGCTGGGATTGAAGGCAGGCACCCCCACCTCCCAGCCAGATCATAAGGCTAAATGTCAAAGACCAGGAGGCTACACTTAGTTTGGGCCTTACAAAATGTCAAAGCATAGTGCAAACAAAGACAGGAATGTACACCAATGCAGATAAGACAAAACATTGCAGTAGTCTCTATTTGTAACTGTTCTCATGGTAAGTAACCCAGAGCCTTGAGAAGGGGGTTAAACCTAAGGACCACACACTCCACACTCTAGCTCACTAGGAACCAGGTTTTAACATGATCTTCAAGTGGAAGCATCTTCATAATGCAGTCAGTCAGGTTCTAGGCTCTAGATTTCTTCATCGCTAGAATGTGGCTTTGAATCTGCGCTGAGAGACAGGGAGAGCAAGCTTGTTGGAGCAGGTCTGTATGCTGGCACTCAGGAGGCTGGAGCAGGACTGCTGCTAGCTTAAGACCATCTTCTGTTAACTATTGAGTGAGTGATTCCCAATTACCTTCCTTCCCCAAAAGAGGGATGGCAATGTGCTGCCCTGATCTATGTACCAGCAAGAAGGGCAAAGGACAAGGGCAATATTCAACTGGTGCCTGTCAGGATATCTCCTCTAAGAAGCTTCCCAGAAGCCTCACTATTGATTTCATCATACCTTACTGGCTGAACAGTGTCACATGGTCAACCCTAGCAGCAAGGGAGTGTGGGAAGGTGGGTGGTTTTCCCTTTGAGCTCTTTGGAGGGAAATGGGATGAACAGCAATTTGGAGTATCTACCACAGGGCCGTATCTTGCTTACTTGTCTTCCCTAGTTTTCTACGGCTAACAACATTTCTGTCTTGTCAGCCTCAACCTGGGTATACCAGTGGCTCACCCTAAAAGTGCTAGAATTTATTCCCTTTTATTCACTGGTAAGTAGGCAGCCACAGAGACCCACAGTAGAAACCAAAAAGGGTTTTTGCTTTAGCTGCAGGAGGTCAACGCTCTGCTCATTAGTCATGGCCACCATGAGCCTTTGTGGGCAGAGCTGTTGGCCATTGCATTATCCAGTGGTCTCCTGGGCACAGGGACCTGTGACTTCCTTGGCTCCATTACTTTATACGTGGTACCTGGCACACACAAGGCACAGAGCAAACATACCTCCAGCAAACACTGGCCCGAAGGTGAGATGATGCCAGCCTGCAGGCTTCATGCCAGCTTTGGGCAAAGGGAGATTTCCGGAAGGAAAGGATCAGGCAGGGAGCCTCCAGATGGCCTCAGTTCCCCTCTGCACCTAGCTAAAATGCTGAGGTCTTAGAGAAAGTGGCTTTCTACGGCACAGTATCCTTTTGAGTCCCTGGCCTGGGGTCATGAGATAATTTTAACCTTTACCACCATCCTAGAGTTGCTGGGGTACAACATAGAATCTCTGCAGGTCACTCTTAGGTTCCAGAAAATTCTAGGCTCTTCTATGTACATCTAAAAACAAACCAAACAAATAAAACAACAAGCAAAAAAACCACAACACTCCTCCTTTTAGCAAAGGCTCCCTGAGTGGTTAAAGCACTCTCCTCTGAGTCAGAGCATCTTCTAAGTCTGATCAGGTGTCTCATGCTCCATAATCACAGGCAACAGGTACCCAGGCCTGTCTTCAACAAGCATCCTGCTGGGTAGGTTTTGCTTCTTCTTAGTCAATTTCCACTCTCTGATCCTGATCTTCTCCTTACCTTCTTCTTCTCACTTACTTGGAAAAGGTGGAGAGCTGAGCCCAGATTCTCTTCTGCCATCGTGAGACTGGTCTTTCTCCTCATCCCTGTGGCTCTGAACAAAGCTGTCCTTATACTTCTCTGTCTTTAATCCCCTCTCCTTCCCTCCCTCCAAAGATGGAACCCAGGATCTCATCCATCTAGGCCAGCATTCTACTATTGGGCTAAAAACTCCAGCCTTACTTTTTATTTATTTTAATAAACATCATCCAACTTTTTTCTTTAAAGCTGAGATACAGAGCTGGTTCCTGCTCGTGCTTGGCTAAATTCCTGTGGGAAGTTTGAGACTGAGGACACTGATCAACAAAAGAATGAAAATGTGTTTGACTTCAGTCCTGAATGATAAATATGTGTCCATCACACAGCCTTTGGACACAGTCCCCAAACATACAGATAGAAAGATACAAGAATCAAAGCCACCACTCTCGGCTTATCAAAGGAAGGTCGCCTCCCGTTCATTTTCCTGCAGGTATACATCAGATAAGGCTTTCCTTAGGCCCCCAGCAAAGGTCAAATATGCCATTTCTCCCAGCCCCCAAACTCCGCTGAGTGAAGGCAAAGGCCATGAGAACCTGATCCAAACTTTCTGTCTTGCCCTTAACTTGTCCCCAGACCAGCTCTGTTTGTGTCTGGGGCAGCTTTTTTGTTCTAAAACTCAAGTGCTAAAAGGATGGACCATGGGAATGGAAGAATTAGTCAGAGCTGGACTCATGTTCCCTGCCCCCAACCTCACCCCCTGCCGCCCACGCTGGACAGATTTCCCACTAATTCTTTGATCTCTGGGTGTTCCCCTGACCCCTGGCATTTTAGTGTGGGCTGTGGGAGGCAGACCTGCACCCTGGCACTGGATTCCAGACAATCCCTCTTTCAGCTGAAATCACCGGACTCTAGATCTGAAGTCTGACGCCGCAGGGGTCCTCTTGTTAGAACACACATTCAGCAGAGGAGCTGGTGACCACAAAAGGAAAAACTGTTTCCCGGGAGGTTGTCCCAAGGACGCTGCAACCAGATGAGGCAGATTGTTTTACTGAGGTTTTGCAAACAACTATTATTTGGTTTTGGAGGGTAGAAAAAGTTTTATTTTTAATTACTTTTTTTTTTTTTTTGCATGTTTTAAAGAGTAAGAGCACTTAGGATACCATTTTTTACAAGAGAGTATAGCCCAATTTCATTGTTCCCAAACATTATAATACCAGGTAAGAATCTGCACTTGGTAGTTTTTATAAGCAATGATCATAATATAAGATAGAATACTTATATCTTGGGTCCTTCCTAGGGGTGGGAGATCCAACCTGTCCTATGAGAGAGGAGATGGTGTGGTGATGGCCCTCTCTGGAAATGCTCTGTGTCTGTCTTGTGGGAATGTGCCTCATCCTCTCTGTAGACATCAGAAGGAATCCTAAAGCACCTGAGGTGGCTGGTCAAGTGCTCACTTCCTTATCCCTATCTGGATAGAACACCTTCTGTCTTATTGACCTCCTTGCAGACATCATCCTTCTCATTCAGCTGTGTCCCTAGAGGCCACTCTGTAGGGTTATATCCAGGAACTCCAGGGTCCCATGGCAAAAGCAAGGACTGGAAGGTGGGGGAGAGGGATGAGAACCTACTACTGACCCCCCCACCCCCGTAACCCTTGACTAACTGTTGCAGGCCCTGGCGAGGCTGTCTATTGCCAGGTTCTGGCAATATCTTGTTTCCTCCTAGGATGCAAAGAAGGTGACTTTGCTGTCACCGACCTGGGGAAGGCACTATCTATGTGACTTTTCTAGGCCCGGGTCACACCCCTGAACAGTGGAGCTGGGGGAAGGGTGCCTTGAGTATGGCACTGAGGGATGCCGCCTCCGTTCTGAGGGGTACTGGATATGAAACCTTTATGCCTTTCCCTTTTGCCCCCCCTTTCCTTCAAGGCGGCCACCGAAACTGGGATTCCTTGCCGTGGGATTATGCTCTTGTGCTTTGTAAGAATTTGTTTCTCCTACTGGTTTAATGAAAGGCTGATTGGCCAGATTATTTGAGAGTAAATGGCTTCAGGACTGCAAATCCAGACCTTCAGTGCGATGGGCCAGAAACTACTGACTACAAATGGCATTCCAATGTGGGTCATATACACCCACATAAAGCCGAGAAAGCTTTATGTAGTAGAGCACAGAAATGGAGCCCAAAACAGCTTCTGAGTTGTGTCCCTCAAGTGGGCCGTAGTACAGAGACACCCAGGTGTGTTGTGTGGGCTTGAGCTGCAAGATATCAGGCTTGCAGTGTGCAGCAGCTTAAACTGCAACAAGGCCAGTTCCCAAAGTCTCACAAGAGCGTCAGTGTAAGTGTGAGCTGTATGACTTCCAAATTGAAGTCAAAAGATATGTTACTTTGGAGAAGAGGTTTTCTTTTTATTTCCACAAAAAAGATGAGAGGTTGTGGATTTATTCTGGGTTAATGAAAATAAGGTTTGATTAAGGAAGACCCCTGAGGAATCTCTGATGGGAACGGATAACCCAAATGATTCAATGTTTCAGAGCACTTCTGTCACAGTTTCCTCAGAGTTCTGCATCCAGAACAGCTCAAGGCTGCTAGCTGAGATGATCCAGCTTCACTGACTACTCCACTCTAGGCTTGTCCACAATCTTACATTTTCTTTGGGTCCCCATAAAATTACCAGTGCCTCCAATCAGCATGAAGTAGTCTAGAGAACTAAGCCCACATTCCCCAAAAAAGGATTATGGATGTTTGTCTTTGTTTACAGTGTTGGGTACAAGTTGTTATAGATAATGGTGAGAAAAGAAAAAAAAAAACTACAAAGAAAATACAATTTGGTGGTTTTGTTTTAAAAAGAAAAAAAGTGAAAATGCTGTGGGATTATGCTCTTGTACATTGTAAATATTTGTCCCTCTTCCTAGTTTAATAAAATGCTGATTAACCAGAAGGCAGACAGGAAGTGTGGGTGGAGCTACCAGACTAAGAAAACCGAGAAGAGCAGAGCAGAGATGCCAGGGAGACTCAGAGGAAAGAAAACAAAAATGCTGCTCTGAGAAAAGGTTCTAAGCCAGTTGGCTAATCATGAGTTAGTTTAAAAGTACGAGTTAGCAAGTTATATGCCTGAGCCACAGGTCAAACAGCTTCTAATTAATGTAAGATTTTGGATGATTATTTGGGACTGCTGGTCTGGATCTCAGAGCTAGGCTAGGCCAGAAACTCATACTACAATTCTTCTTCCCCAAGGCTGTCCTAAAAGCAAACAAAGCTACAGTACCCCAAATGCCAGCCCTACTACCGTCTCTGCATACTTGTGTTGGACTCTGCCAGAAGGAAACTGTCCACCAGCCTTGTCTGAGAGCAGATTGTAAGATCTTGACTCTAAAGGGTCCTGCTTCAACCTGGGGGTTGGGGAGAAAGTGTCGCCCAGAGCCAAGAATAGGATAAGGTAGACTTGGCTGGGGTTGTCAGCCTGTTACCATTAGATCACACCCTGTTGTTCAATTGCATTCTCACACACTTGCCCATTCTTCATTTAGTTAGGCAGAAAAATCAACAGCATCCCTGGGGCCTTTGTGTCTTCATTTCTGAGCTCTCCCACTTCCTCAAAAACTGATTAGACAGGCGTTACCCCTCTCTCGTACCGACATGTATTTTATTATAGTGTTACCACGTGCCTCAGATTAGAGAGTGGTACCAACCTTTTTACCTCTGCCTAAATAATTCCTTCACCTAATAGTCTTCTGGTTGGCTGCCAGGACCACCTAAGAGGATGTGGTCAGTGGTTTAAGGAGGTAAGTACCAGTTTCATTCCACAGACTTCTGAAAAGAAAGCTGAAGAGTCCCGTGTCTCCCCCGCCACACACACACCAGTAACCCATATGTAGGATCTCCAATCCTCTTCTATTTATCTCCAAATCCTCTGTTCTTATTCTCTTCTCAATAATGCAGGAGGGAGCTGGAGAGATGATTCAATGATTAAAAGCACTTGTTTTTTTAGAGGACCCAGATTTAATTCCCAGCACAAATAGGGCAACTCAAAACTATCCATAACTCTAGTTCTAGAATGCACACAAAACATAGACATATGTGCAAGCAAAACACTAGTGATCAAAGGTACATATAAAATAAATATTTAAAATATTTTTAAAAAACAAATACTACAAATAATTTTCAAAATAATAAAAATGAAGGAAGAACTTCATGGTACATATTAGCAAGGAATTTTTAATGAGAAAGATTATAAGGCCTATTTTTGGTTGTTTATTTTTTTCTACTTCTGCCTAGAAAAACTTCAGCACAATTGTTATTGTGGACTGTCAATTGGATTTTTGGAATGCGAAAAAAATCACCCAACTCTAGCTATTGACGTATACTTTCTCATGGAAACTGCCAGCCCATCAATAATGACACAAAGACTTATTAATTATGAAAGCTCAGCCCTAACTTAGGCTTGTTAGCAACTAGCCTAAACTTACAATTTAATTTAATCCATATTTTTAAATCTAGTTTTTATCACATGGTTTGGTTACCTCTTTTTAGTATAGCGCATTCAACTTGTTCTATCTGAGTCTGCTGGCGAAAATCTGCATGCCTAGATTTCTTCTCTCTTTCTCCCTGGAAATCCTGCCCAGTCTTTCTTACCCAGCTATTGGCCATTTAGCTTCCTATTACACCAATCACAGCAATACATCTTTACACAGTGTATAAACGTACCACAACAAACTAACTGGACAGTAGTGGGCCCCAGTCAGATAGACTTGTCTCTGAGGTCCTTTATTCTCTCTCTCTCTTTCTGCAAGCGTGTGTCTCTGTATGTGAACATATGCATGCAAGTATGTGCATGTTACGGTGGACATGGGTAGGTCTATATGTGCGGGTTCATGTCTGTAATGTCAGTTGTCAACTTCTGGTGTTGTCATTCCTTAGGGAGGGACAGCCCCTCTTGTTTTCCAAGACAGAGTTTCTCACTGAGGAGTCAGAGATCTTTCTGGATTTCTGTGCGTTCAAGGCTTAACAACCAAACAGTAGTAGCTCACACCTTTAATCAGTCCTCAGCACTGAAATATAGGACTCACCCATTAGGCTAGCATGGTTGGCGAGCAAGCCCCAGGGCTCCACCTGCCTCCATCCATCTTTTCAAACTCAGGATCTGAGGACTGAACTGAGGGTCCTCATGCAGTCTCCCCAGCCTCTCCACTTCTTACTAATTTTATGCAAAGGCTTCCTAGTGCTCAGTCTGGACCTCTCTCCCAGCCTCTAGACCCCAGCCTCATCCATTCATTTCAGCAACATATGCTCCAAGTGTTCCTGACTCCATTACTGGTGTTACAGAAGATATCCCTGCCACACGGAGCAGGGAGTTCAGTTCCTCTGGTGGAGCAGGAAGTTCTCCTGTCATTTCTAGGTTAGGAGGGCAGGGACAAACCTCTCTACGCCTGGCACCAGGTGCCTGCTTCCCTGTACATGAGGGCTGGGCAAGAGCCTGTGGTTCTGCTGTTCATGCCCCACACCCAGGCATATAGTTTTCCAAGCCTGTCTTCCTCAACTCCTGTTATCACTTATTTTTACTTCCTGTTAACTGGTCAGACTTTCCTGAACACCCACTAACTCCATGAAAAGTACTTGCTCATGGCTGTCTTCTGGCTCCTTCCTATTGCACAAATTCTAGTTAGTATTTAATGAAAACCCATACCCAGCTATTTGGGGGAAAGCTGGATTATCAGAGAAAGGAAACAGACCAGTCAATTCTTGCCCAGCCAACTTCTCAGGCCAAACAGGGTAAATGCTATCTTCAAGAGTTCTCAGCCTGGCTGGCCACGTCTACAGAATGGTGAATTTCTGCTTTCCCCTGCATTATATATCTTCCCCACCCAGCTGTCTCACTTCTGGTTCAACTGTGTATCATAATCCTAGAGTTAGGATTAAAGGTGTGAGCTACTACTGTTTGGTAGTTAGGCCTTGAACTCAAAAACACAGAAAGATCTCTGGCTCCTGAGTGATGGGATTAAAGGCATGGGTCACCACTCTCTGACTTTCATGGCTCGACTGTGGATGATTCTGTTCTCTGATATTCCAGGCTGATTTTATTAAATATACAATATATCACCATACCTTCCCTTTCTTCTTAAGGTGAACTTCCCCCAGAGTCACCCCAGTGCTTCTGCCCTGCTTATTGTTTACTTCCCAAAGGAACTCATTTTGATTCCAACAATAAATAAACAAATAAATAAACCCTTCATCTTTCAATCTTGAGCTATTAGCCAGGTATGAGGAAGAAATTCTGTGGCTATTCATCTATATCAGGTCAACTGACCACTCTACCCAACTCTCCTTACTCCTTAACACACTGGGTCCCTCGTGGGGCGTTTTGGAAAGTGTGGGAAGAAGCTAAGGTCTATGTGTCTCCTGTCGGAAGATGAGTTGCATCCTCTGTCCAGGCAGACGGTTATGTGGAGGAAAACGTTCAGAACATAGTCCCTAACTCCACCACTCGCCTGCCTCTCTTGGAAGCAAGTTCCCCTCCCTCCTGTCTCTCTGGTCTTCCCTGGACCCAGCAACTCTGAACGGTCCCCATGCTCTCCTAGTGCAGTGTGGGAGCCCTCATTTAGAATGGGAAGACTTGCCCATTCTCACAGTTAAGGGGTTTCTTTCTTCGATTTTGTTAGAAGAAGTGACTCTCACTAACCTCCCTATAGACTCCTGTGCTGGAGAACACAGAAGGGGCAGCTCCAGCTCAGAAGTGCTAGTTGGAAACCATTGCCTGTCTTTCCACTGCTGTGCGTATGCGTAAATGGGGAGAGCTTCAGAGGACACGTTCAGGATGGAGGATATGGGAGATGCTAGCAAAGGAAAGGGGACAATGGAGCCATCACATTTCCAAGACTTCCTGTCTACCTCCACCCCTTCTTACCCAGGAGTTTCCTGAAAACCAAAAAGCTGATGATGTCTTATAGACATCTGATACCAACGCAAATGTTTGGGTGAGTCCAGGAGATGCAAAGAGAAGCAAGCATGAGTATGTGTAGATGCACGTTTGCCACACCTTAATCCCCCAACAAAAGAATAGTTGCACTCCTCTGGGTCATTACAGCTATTAAAAGTGAGATCACACAACATGAGACACCTAATGAAACTTAAAAAGGTAGGTCAAATTGGTTCTTTATCCGTGGTGTGTATATGTGTGTGTGTGTGTGTGTGTGTGTGTGTGTGTGTGCATGTGTACATATGTATACAGAATTACTCTCACCTCTGTGTGCACATGTGGAGGCCAGAAGTGGAAGCCAGGTATACTCTATCTATCCATGTAAATTTTTAGACTGGGTCTTGCATAAACCTGGAGCTTGCTATCTTTGCTAGAATGGCTGGCCACTGAGGCCCTGGGATCCACCCTCCAGCACTGAGCTCAAAGATGCCAGCTGCAACACGCTGCTTTAATGTGGGTACTGAATTTATCTCGGGTCCTCACGCTTTTTTCAGCAGGCATTTTATCTAGCCCAGCCTCCGATGCTTCAGCTTTTGAGGTGATTGAATGCCCCTGTCCGCTTAAAACTTGTTCGACACCCAATGAATAAATGCACCTTCAGCCTGCTGGCTTCACCAGAATCTGGAAGTGCGCACAGCATTCTATGATGGGATCTGACATCTTGATAGAGCCCTAGGAGGCATGGCCAATGTTCTCTCTCCACCTTGTCTTATTTCAGATCATGTTGTTGAGAGTGGCTCCTGCAGCCCGCTCTAGGGAGCCAGTGACTTGCAAGAGAGAAGTGTAAACTGAGCATGGCATTTAGCCTGTAATCTCAGCACTCCAGAGACTGAGGTCAGAGAACTGGGTTTGCAGCCAGACTGGGCCACACAAGAAAACCAACCGTGCCTCAAGCAAACAAACAGCGCAGAGATCATTCCCCTTATCTTATAGGTAAAAAATGAGAAAGATTCTAAAGTGGTATTTTTTAGTCTGTTTCTGTTTCTAGAACAAAACATCTGAGGCTGGATACTTTATGAAGAAAGGTATTTTATTTAAGTTCACAGTCTTTAGAGCCAGAAAACCCAAGACTGGGTGGCTCTATCTATCCCCACTCAGCTAAGGTTCTAAGTACCTGGGCTGTGCCATATGTGGCAGATGGCACCATGATGGGAGTGTATAAGACATCCAGATATGAGACGGCTCCTTCTCTATACCAGCCCTCTTTGGGAACTGATGGCAGTCTCTTGAGAACCATATTAATCCCTCTGAGAGAGCATCTCTGATGACACAATTACCCCTCACAAAGCTCTACCCTAACACCTCCACACTGGAAACCAAACTCCTGGCAGTGAACTTAATACCCCAAACCACTGCAGACTGTCCAGATCAAATCAGCATTTCCTGACTATTAAAAATAATAATAAAATCTTTGAATGTACCAGCTCAGTCTAGCAGATGGGAAGCTTCCCCTCTCCTGGGTTTAGTCTCCAACGTGCAAAAATACAACAGAATCTTCAATCACCTCACCATCAGATGTTTTCTCTGCACAGGTTAGACAGCCACCTTCTGTGCTCAATTCACATGTTCTTTGTGCTCAGCAGTCTTAACCCCAAACATGCTGCGCTAGGCAAGAGAGTGAAGGCTGCTGGATATATTTCTAATGAGCTTTGTTGCATCTTTTTGTGGACACAGTTTGGACATCTAGGTTCCAGAACCACACACAGCTCGGGAGTTCTGGATTCTTCCCTTCCCACGGGCAAATTTTGCCCAGGTTATCTCAAAAGCCTGAAACAGGAAATACGTTAGGGAATTAACAATAGTACCTCTGGGTGGAGGAACATTTGAGGACTTATTTTCTACTTTAAACATTCTTGTGTATTTCCCAATGGACCTAGGCTGCTTTTGTAACTTTTTTTTTTTAAATTAAAGAAAGAAAAAAGCCAGCCAGGCTGAGGCTGCCCCGCTTCCTTCTCTTCATTGTTATCTTGCGTCCTTATACCCCAGAACCTCTAGTCCCGGAAGCTTTCCACAGCCAGTGCTCCTGAAATCGCCTCCAGCCACCTTCCTGAAGACAAGGCTGCAAACCTGTTTGGTCTCTTCTAGTAACCTGCAAGAACTCTTGAGGCAACATGCCCTCCAGCTCTCACCAGCGAAAACCCAAGTCTGTTTTCAAAGGCTGCTTTGGTTTCCATGTTAAGCATTTGCAATAACAATGGCAATTATGGAACTGAGCCTTCTTTGTGCCCAAATCCAGGGTGCTTGAGCCTTTGTGGCAAATGCTGCAGTTTTTGCACAGAACCAACACATCCTTTTAACACTTTAAATCACCTGTAGATAACTTGTAAATAGCACAAAGTAAACAGAGAATGACCACAAAAGTCTGTACAGTGTTTAGTGAATACACACTAACGCACATGTACGTGTGAGCATTAGTCTCAGGTGCTTGCAGGCCATAGATCAGTCAGGAGTTAATCTCAAAAACCCTACCTTATCTTTCAAGGCAGGGTCTCTCACTGGGCCTGGAGGCTTGATGATTAGACTAGGCTGTGAGCCCCAGGGATCCACCTGTCTGATTTCCAGTGCTGGGATTATAAGCATGTGCTACTGTGGCTGGCTTTTTATGTGGGTACAGAGAATTGGAGTCAGGTCTTTTTCATGCTTGCATGGAAAGCATTTTATTGACTGATCTATTTACCTGACACTAAATACATGCGTAGTTTAAAAATATATACCTATCCTCCCCTCGCACCATCTTTGGTTGTAGTCCATGGATGTAGAAGGCCAATTCTGAAGTGTTCATATTTAATCTTTTTCTGTTTTGAAATTATTATTGTGCTTGTGTGTATACATAATTAGAGAGGCACATGTGCCCTGATATATAAATTATCTCCTTCCACCTTTATGGCAGTCAAACTCAGGCTGTAGGCCTTGAGTGGAGGGTGCTTAACCTGCTTGAGCATCTCACTGATCCCTTAACATTTAATCTCACTTAATCTTCATATGCCTCCAGGAACTGAGCCACAGCACCAAATGTTGTGATCATGTTGTGATCTGATCTGATATGTGCTTTACCTGGGGTGACAGGCTGATGGGTATAGAGTGGAGAACTCATGTCCCATGGAATGGGAATCTTGAGAGGCAGTGGTGGGCAGGACACTTAGACAGGGTCTATGTAGAAAGACTTTATTATTATAAAAGAATAAAAGAAGAGATAAACAAAGAGGGACTGGGGGAGAGAGAGAGGAGAGAACGGAGAGAGGGGGGAAGGGGTTGAGAATGCACTTCTGAGAGAGAGAGAGAGAGAGAGAGAGAGAGAGAGAGAGAGAGAGAGAGAGAGAGAAGAAACAAAAGAGAGAGAGTCAGGCAGTCAGGCAGTGGGAATTCTTCTTAAATGGGGCTTGAGTCAGAACTCAGGGCAGGGCATGACGTCAGAGGCTAGGACAGAATCCTTACACTATCATCATATGCATTTTACAGGTGAGCACGCTGAACACAGGATGACAGTGAAACCTGCCAGAAGTCACAGTGCTATTGACTGGCAGAGCCAGAATTTGAATCTAGGCAACCTGCTTACAAAGACTTTGTGGAAAACGTGGAGAAAGCCATTTTCCTTGCAGTTGCTATTGCTGCTGGTACATTAGAGACAAAAGGTGAAGAAAAGACAGCCAGAGACATAAATCTTCCTCCAAGCAAAACTGCACCAGGGAGCCAGTAGCCACTAGTCTAGGCAGTTGAGAGAACTGGTCACTTACAGAGCCAGGAGCTTGCAGAATTTCCTCGGCCACACTCCAGTTCCTCAGCAATCATTAATAGGAAATGAAGCACTGGAGGAAAGTGAATTCCCAGAGCCCAGAGGGATGCCCAGACTGTTCAAATACTCAGCACCAATCACAGCAGGGTGTGAGCCCATCCATTTGCTTGTAGACAGCTGAAATAAACAAATCAACCAACCCTCCATTTGGTGACTGTCTGTGGGAGATAGCTGATACCCATAGCTGTCTGGAGAAAGCCTGAGCACTGGGATCCTGATGAAGAGGTTGGTGGGAATATCGTCTAAGCACCAATGGAATCATCACCAGGGAGGTCTGTGGGTACAGCTTCCCAAGCTGATGTCCTTTGAGGGGACTGTAAGCAACTTGGGCTGAAATCCCCTTCTCTGGCCCCCAGTTCAGCTTTAGGCAGACCCTGTATCTCTCAGAATACTGTTTACAGTGATTAAATGTAGGACGCTACCAGTAGTCTAGGGGCAGTTCCAAAGCCTTTGCTAAATTAGAAAAGACAGTCTGGGAAACCTGGGCAGTCCTCTGCTTTTCTGAGTGAGCCATTGGGTTCTGTGTGGATCCTTTTGGAGTGACAGTGGCTGATACTCTGCAGAGGCTGCTCAAATGTGGGGGCAAAATGCTTCCATAACTCCCTGAATAAATGTCCCCTGAAGGTGATGGCTTCTCAGAAATATCTCTTACACTTTTATTAGAGTTTTCCTGTTTAAAAAGTATTCCCAAGTTTATCCTTATCAAGAATTTGGTAAGAACTTAAAAAACAATCACAAAAAAAAAACATTGTCCAAGAGTCAGCCTGTCTGTCTGCCTGTCTGTCTGTCTATCTAATTTTCAATCTAAGCCTCTAGGTATCTGCCATTGTCTCCTGTACTCTTGCCTAAGCACCAACTTTCCCACTGTAGGGTAGAAATAAGCTAGCACGAGCCTGGGAAGTGCTGTGTAACTTAGATGAAGATTGTCCTTGGAAAGTTCTTAACCTGAGGAGCAGCTTCGTAAGTGCCTAATACAAGTGGTTCTTGGTGAGCAAGAGGCTATGTGCTGGCATTGTGCTAAGGGCTTAAGACCACATGTGGTCCCAGCCCCTCCACAGAAGCTCTACATGGCAGTGTC
Source organism: Sigmodon hispidus (assembly GCA_004025045.1). Lineage (NCBI taxonomy): Eukaryota > Metazoa > Chordata > Mammalia > Rodentia > Cricetidae > Sigmodon > Sigmodon hispidus. The sequence goes on from PVIH01007334.1 coordinate 62,035, forward strand.
AAGGAAACACCAATTCTCAGGACCCCACACACATCCAGGAGCAGGGGCCTGGCAAGCTATAATTTAACTTTAGGAAATTGATATTGGGACAAGCTGAGAAGTAACAGTGAAATACACAGAACAGATCTGATTTGTATTTCTTGATTCTTCAACTCTTAGTGAATTGAGTTTCTGTGCTTAGATCTACTGTAGTTCCATAGGCATATGCCTGTACCTAACACTCGGGAATTTGAAGTAGGAGGAGGATTTTGACTTGGTGGCCAGCTTGAGCTATATAGCAAGATCCTGTCTCTGAAAGCAAAGCAAAACCAAACACATTCACAACAAAATAAATAAAACACATTCTTCAGTTACTGAACACATCAAAACGTAATGCATGCATGCCAAGAGCTGCATATTTTTAAACAACTATAAATGTTGTAAATTAGGAACAAGTTATCTAACAATTAGTATTTGTCAGAGCACTGATGGAGGCAGAAGAGAGCCTGAGAAGGACTAGGACAGCTACTGAGTTCAGCATCCAACATCCCGTTTGGTGATGCTCGGTGCTGTGGTCTGGCTCCCTGCATTGTTGGGGATCTTCTCTGAATGTCAGTATCTTTTGACATTTTGTTTTACAGGGTTTTGTTGTTTGTTTGAACAGGGTTTCCTCATGTAGTCAAGGCTGACCTCAAACTTGAGATCCTCTTGCCCCCTGCCTCCCGAGTGCTGGGATCAAAGGTGTGCACCACCACTGCCTGGCATATTTTGAAGACTTTCAAGGGGCTGCCTGACAGATTCTTCACAAGCTGCTTCAGGAGCTGAAGCTTTGCCTCACAGCATGCCTAAATGGTAAACTCTGACAGAACTCTTCATTATCAACTGCTCCACATGAGAAATTAAATTAGTGTTCTGCATTCAGACTTGTAGGACACATTTCCACCAGGAAGCGATCTGTTCAAAAGACCAAACCCAGAACCACAGGGACACTTAGCAAACTTACATAACACATTATCTGTGCTTCAGTTTAAAAAGATAACATAGTCACTATTCAGAAGTTACTCTGTGAACAGTCAATTCAAAAGTGATTTTATGTTAAAAAGGAAGATACAGGCCAAAATATTTCCCATAGGATATTAAATAAGCAATGAAAAACTTGCTACTTACTTTGCATATGCAGCTATGTGCCAGGAAAACTGGGCAGCCACACTCAGTCTTCAAATGGCTATAATCCAGCTAGACCTCTAAGTGGTGTTTCAGGAACACTGCTGGAGGGGAGCCAGAAGTTGCCTAAGCATCAACATTCCCTCTACTTCCTGGGGTATGCTATTTCTGTGAACCCAGCTTCCAGGAAGCCAGGCTTTCCTGCCTGTGACCCTCCACAGTAAGTGGCCTCTCCTGTTAGTGACTGAGCGGGAACTGTAGGACAATGGAGTCCTAGGCAGGTTTTAATGTGATTTGGACATGCTGTCCCCATCCCCACCAATATTCACTGGCTGGAAGTTTAGTGTTCAGTGTGGCAGTATTGAAGAGATGGTACCTTTAAGAACTGAGACCCAAGGGACAGTTACTAGGTTACTAGGGACATTGCTTTAGTAAGGATAAATGTTCTCATTAGACTGATTAGCTTCCAGAATGCTTATTTTACAGAAACATGGCATCTCCCTTGAATCTCCAGGTCCTTGTCCCTTCATGCGGTCTCTCCTACACACACTATCCTGAAATTCAAGTTGTCACCATTTTGTGATGTAGTTAAAGGCCCTCAGCAGGGTCCAGCAAGTATCAGTGCATGTTCAGAGCTAGACGAGCCAATCCACAAGTTAGGGTTTTATAAAACTGCAGCAAAAAGCCCCATACCATGGCCACAGTGTCTGAACTACACAGTGCAAGTCTTGATGACCAAGCAGTGGAAATAGTGTAAGAGAATCTGGACAAAAGCAGCAATGAATGACTATTACAACAGCAACAGGAACTTGCTAAGGGAGGTGAGTCCTCAGCCTCTGGGGGCAGGGGACTGCATGACAGGAAAGACCTGGGAAGACACTGGGGCCGAGATGGGTGGTCCCTACTTAGACACTGGTACAAGCTACTTACTAGACAGGAAGGAGCTGCTTGTGTTCAGGAGGGCAGAGCGTTGTTTAATTCATTTATTCCACAAATGTGGATTGTCTCTTTTTGGTGCCTAGAACAAGACATGGGTGACAGTGGGATTTCCAAGGGCTAGGGAGTACAGTGTGAAAGGGCTCAGTGCTGTTCTGACTGGAGAGAAGACACACGAGTGCGTCACAGTTCAATGGTGCCACTGCTGCAGGTACTACTCCTGTCCGGCAAATTCAGAGAGAGGTTTTGGTCTCATTACAGGTAGAAGATGTATAGACCAAACTTTACGGCTTTGCTGTGCTGCCAGAGGACACAGCAGTCATCCTTACAGGGTCCTCACTAGCAAGGTCTATAAGGATGCTCAGAAATAGTGAGATTGAAGAACCGCTAAGAGAGAGGGTATTCTGACCTCTAGAGAAAGTGTAGTTAACTGGGCAAGCACTGCTGCTAAAGAACAAAACATGAGACCAAAATCCCCTTCACACACACACACACACACACACACACACACACACACACACACACAAGGACAGTGGACTGTGTATGCAGATGTTTACCAACTGAGATGCTCTTTGTCTCTGATAGGTCAAAGTTGTACACTTCAGTAGTTAACTGCTCTTTGGCTTTGAATTTGCATTCCCCCAGGCCAGCAGGGCTTGAACTTTCCTGTTCAGTGCAGGGAAATAGTGGTGCTTACAGATCTCTATGCTGCTGAGGTCATAGTTGGCAGGCCTTGTGCTTAAAGGCACCTTAAGATGGGTTTATGGGATGTGAGGAGCACCTACAAGTCAGATTATCCAGAGAATGGGAAGAGTGAGATGGAATTCTCACCTGCTTATACAGACCCAGTCTAACTTCAGTACCAGGTTCCATGGATACTAAGGATCTCAGAGTCAGTTTGAACTGTGAACAAGGAGACAAAGCATGCCCAGATCAGATGCTAGCAATGACTCCAAGAATGCTGTCATGACCACGGAGGAAGGGCAAAGATGGAACCAGAGAAGGAAATAAAGGGGAAGCTATCGAATCAATTGCATAAAAAATACATAAGATATAGAAGTTCCCACAGAAAGATGGATTCATCAAGCAAGATCTATGACAAAAAAACAGGGTCTGAGGTAAAATAGCAGCATAAAAACATGATAGAAAACACTGGAGTTTACTTTGTTAGATTAGAAATATTTTCCCTACCCCCTTTTTAGTTTTTTATTAATAAAGAAGAAATCATTAATATGTCATGATCACAGACAAGGTGAGCATCTACCAGTAACTAACACAGTTGCTTTTCATTACGGTGCCAACAGCATGGAGAAGTTTGATTTGGTTTATGGTTCTAGTGGGATAAAAGTCATGGAGGCAGCAAGGCATGGGGACATGGTAGGAGATCAAAAAGCTTTCTTGAAGACACAACAGATACAGATGGCACATTAGGTCACCCAACCAAAACAGGGTGGAGTGTTGCAGCCCAGCATATCCACAAAGGACCCTGGGAGAATATGAGAGACAAGTTTCTGAGTAAAATCTCACGAAAGCATGGGGCTTAGGGGCCGGTCCATAAAGTTAAGATGAGAAAAATGGAAAGAACTAAATGGGTATATACTGGAAACCATCTGACACACACACACACACACACACACACACACACACACACACACACACACACACACACACTGCCCCCAGCCTCACTGTGTGAAGTAGCCAATTTTTGGCAATTTAGAGGGCTCTCCAAAAGAGAACTGAAGGAGCCTGCCTGGGAGAATCATCACCCTTCAGCATGTCCCACCCACAGGTGCTAAAAGCATTCCAGGAGGAATTGACAGCCTTAAAGGCAGGGCTCCCAAAATGCTATGCCAGGACTTTACTCTGAATTATAAACAGGCCATGCTCACACTGGGAAGGGAAAGCCCATGAGTAACAGGCAGTTCAGAACTGCAGTGGCTAAATTCCCAAATCCATGCATGAGACTTAACCGCCTCTTGTGATGGTATTCACAGGGCAGAGGCCTCATGTTAGACTATAAACTTTCAAGCACCTTGTTGGAAGTGGAACCTGGCACCCAACATGGTGAAGTTTTGATATGGGTTTTTCAGACACCAAAATTGTGAGAAAGGAATGTCATCTAGTCTATGGAATTTTGTTGCAGCAAGACACACGGAATAAGAATGTAAATATATAAATATTGGGAGAGTATCCCTGTACAGAGGAGAGAACATTTTGATGTCTTGCTTAAACTGACATAGTTTGTATCAACTATTCTCTGAAGAAACCATTTTATTTAAACAAAAAGTTTGTGTGTTTATTGCATTCTTTACTAGGTCTTAGGGCTTTTTATTTTACTTTCATATTTCATTTTATGAAATTCTTGGCAATCATTTTCCTGGTTCCTTGAAACTACATGGTAAGGATTTTAATCATCAATGCCTCTCTCTGGGTATCACATTGACCGTGCCCAGGACATTTTCAACAGTGTTACTGGTGAGCCTGAGTACCTCGCCATTCTGTAGTTATCTTGAATTACTCCCCCCTCCATAAAGCTACTTTAATTTCTAGTATTTCCTTTCCCTGATAGAGTTATAAAAAGCTTTATTTATCCCTCCATGACTCTGGCAAGCATTACGTTCTTTCCTTTTTATTTCTGTCCTTATCATCTCCTCATGTAGGACTTAATCAGAAGGTTCCCAGGAATACAGTTTTCAGACAGGAAGCAGGTTTATAATCCTGCCAAGTTCCCCCAGTGTTTGCAAAGCCACGGCCTCCAGGACAGGCAGCCTTTCAGAGTGTGACCCCAGGCTCGCTCAGAGCAGAGGTTCTGCTTTATCTGTTATCTCCCGTGGAATTTAGAGATAAAGAGTTTTTCCTTTGTTGTCTCTCTCTACAAGATGATCTGGTATTCTGTTTCTTTTCTCTGATTCTGCTTTTAGAACTGCAATGTGGAGTCTCCATGAAGGGGACATGGCCCTCACCTTGAACTTGTCTGTTAAGTGTGTCCTGGTCTGAGAGTCAGCTCTGGTGGCCACAGCTCTAGGAGATTCCACAGGGAAACAATCACCTGATTGTTGGAACTCAGACCCAGAACACAATGTGAGAGTTGTTCTAGTGTGCGTCCTGCTGACCTGCTGCTCCAGCAAGAGGCTTAGTCTCCAAGGCACAATCCCTAGGCTGAAGTCAGGGAAAGAGCAGATGCTGAGAACTCTACCGTGACTCCTTCTGGGGCGCAATCAAGTATAGTTTCACGTACGAGAACAGGTCTGCTGTAAAAAAAAAAAAAATGACTCTTGGTTCTAACAGATGAGAAATGAAAGACGGGCTACATTTGGCGGTGGGTGGGGAGGGTGTTTTATCTCACAGCTTATAGTTCATTAGGAGACACTGGAGCAAAAGCCAGGCCATAGAGTAACACCGTTCACTGGTTTACTTCCCATTTCTTGCTCGGTTTGCTTGCTTATATGACTCAGAACTACCCGCCAATTGAGCTGGGCAGTCCCATATCAATCATTAATCAAGACAGTGCCTCCCAGACACGCCTACAGACCAGCCTTGTGGAGGCAGTTCCTCAACGGACGGTCCCTCTTCCCAGGTGATTCAATCTTGTGCCACGTGGGCAGAAAACTAGCCAGCAACCCACTAACCTGATGTTTCCATCAATGTATTTGAAAAGCGTCATGATTTATGATGTGCTTTGTTCTGTTAACTGTAAAAACCTTTATGAAAAGGTTATCACATTGAAACATAGAACTTGAGGGTAACCTATACCTGTGTTCCCAGGCCATACTTACATACAGGCCATGGTTAGCTTCAGAATACATCATCTCATCCCCAATGAGATCAGAGCTCTGTTTCTTTTTTCTTTTTAATATATATGTATGCACATATATATTTGTTTTAGTCAGACTTTATTTATACCCCCCACTACCCCCCAACATGCACAGAGAGAGAGAGAGTGCAAAACCCATAAAATACAAAATTTGTAAACCATAATATACAGGCAGAAGGTCAGTATGATAAAATATGTTCAAACAAAGCATGATGAGATGAAAATACCACTGAGTTCCTTTTGTGTTGGTCTCCTCCTGCTGGGCATGGAGCCCTTCCTTAAATGTGCCTTGTATACCTAGTGAGATTCCATTGTAGAAAACTAATTTTCCTTTCAAGAGGTTGTCAGTTGAAGATGGCTTCTTGGTTGGAGATGGGAGCTCATGTCCCCTTACCCTCTCTGCTCTGGGACCCCATCTGTCTTGGACCTGTGTATGCTGCCACAATTGCCCTGCACATTAGTCCTGTTGAATCTAGAAGATACTGCTTCCTTGTATCATCCATTTCCTATGGCTCATATAATCTTTCTGCTGCCGCCTCTTTTACATAGTTCCCTGAGCCCTGAGGGGTAAGGTTTGATAAGACAGCTCATTTATGACCAAAAGTTCCAAAGACTATTTCTCTCTGCACATTGTCCATTTGGGGCTCTGTATTAGTTCCCATTTATTAAGGGGAATTTCTCTGATGGTGACTGGGACACTGATCTATGGCTATAGCGAAATGTCATTTGGAATCATTTTATTGCTATGTTCTTTTAGTGGAATATTATTTGATTTCCCTCTAGGCCTAACCAGTCTCAGATTCTTGACAACCCTAGTAGTGACAGGAGGGTTGGTGGGGTGATTACCTTTCTGTTCAAGCCATCACAGTTGTTATATGGCTGTGCCACGTGTGTTGACCCTGATATCAGTTTATGTGCATTTGTGTTATATATAACACTGCTGTGAATATTCATGTGTAAGCTTTCAGTGGTCCTGTGTTTTCATCATTCCCGAGTACATGCCTATACTTGAAAATGCTGACAGGAGGAAATAATGTTCAAGCCTCTAAGCAAATGCCCAACTGCTTCTCAAAGTTGCTAGGTGTCCTCACAGTTTCAGCAGTAATGTACGAGAGTCTGGATTTCTTCACAGCCTTAACCGAACCTGCCCTTAGTCATTTTGATTACAGCCATCCTATGGATGTGAGATGTTTGGGAAGCTGGACCTGGCACTTAAAAGCTAGTTGCTGAAGTCTGAAAGTGCCAAAAGAAAAGAAAAAGTCAGACACAAAGGGCAGCATAGAGTGAAAACAAACAGAAGGATCCCCATGCCCAGGCTGGAGGATGGGCTTATATGCTAAGCTAGACAGGTAGTTCACGGCTGACAGGGAACAAACCTACACATCAAATGTCAGCCAAGAAATAGTCTATGTAATTGGGCATGGTGGTACACACCCATAACCCCAGCACTCAGAAGACCGAAGCAGGATCTCAGGTTCAAGGTCTGACCTGGGCTACACAGAAAACCCCTGTCTTAAATAAATACACACACACATCAACAAACAAAATAAATGTAAGAGACTGTCCTAGTGTACAAGGCCAGCATAGTACATGCAGGTCTCCCAACAGCTTTATTTGCCATCTAAGGGTTGGGGTGGGTGCTGCCAGGTCACGTGGTAGTCAAAGTGGCAAGACAGCTGTACTACAGAGTAGTATATAATACTGGCCTTGATTTGTAGTTTCCTGATGAGAAACAATTTTGAACAGCTTTTCTTGGGTTCCCTGGCTTTTGATATGTCTTCTAACTCCTATGCCCATTTTAAACTAGATGACCATTTCATCACAGGACTGCATAGGTTCTGGATTAGATTCCTTATCTCGCACAGACTTTGAAAGCATTTTTCCTCATTCTTTGGGTCCCCCTCCCTTTAATGAGACAGGGTCTCTCTTTATGTAGCTCTGGCTGTCTTAGACATCTCTATGTAGACCAAGCTAGCTTCAAACTCACAGAGATCCACCTGCCTCCACCTCCAGAATGCTAGGACAAAAGGTATATGCCACAACATCCAACCTCTTTCACTTATTTTTTTAAAAGACTATGTACCCTTTAAAAAAAAATCAACAAAAAACCCCCACTTTATTTATTTGCCTTGGTGTATGCCTAGAACTGGAAACTGGAACTACAGACAGTTTTGAGCTGCCATGTGGGTGCTGGGAACTGAACCCCGGTCCTCTGGAAGAACAATCAGTGCTCTTAACCGCTGAGCCATCTCTCCAGCCCTTCTTTTACTTTCTTAATGTATCACTTGAAGGACAGGGTTTTTAATGACACTGAAGCCAATTTGTTGTCTCAATGGCTGCTTATATTTTAAGTCATTGTCTAAGGTGTCATTGTCTACTTCAAGTAAACAATGACCTACACCATTTCTAATGGTTTCTTTCAATGGCATTAAGCACAATCGAACTGTAACATGACTATCACCTCCATCTACTTCTGTATCTTTTTATCTTCCCAGATTGAAATGCTGTCTATTAGACAATAGCTGCCTGTGGCAACCACCATTCAGATTCTTGTCTTTATAAATTTTACCACTCTGAGTACCAAATACAAGTGGAATCATAGAGTGCATGAGTTTTTGTGACTGACTTTTCCCATTGATTATAATGTCATTGAAGTTCATCCACATGGCAGCAAATAATAAGATTGACATCTGTGGTGTGTGTGTCACACTTTGCTCATCTAGTTGTGCTGGTTACTTTTCTTTGCCAACATGACAAGATGCATTATGTAAACAGTTTAAAGGAGACAGGATTCATTGTTCTCTTCCTAAGCTCTTGGCTCCCTAGCAACAACTTCTAAAATCTTAGGAGTCTCTAGGGATCTTGGAGGGTCTTCTCTCTGCATACCAAAATGACTGGGGCATTTTGAAGGAGTCGGGATGGAGATTGGTCACAGGAAACACTAAGGCATCTGAAGAAGGAACAGGGCTAAAGGGTGAACTGGTTTGCAACAGTTCTAGATGTATAGCCAGTTGGGACAATAATGTTAGAATTGTGTTGCAATATAGGACACCCAGTATGCTTGAGATAATAGAATCTCTCCCTCTCTTCCTCTCTCTCTCTCTCTCTCTCTCTCTCTCTCTCTCTCTCTCTCTCTGTGTGTGTGTGTGTGTGTGTGTGTGTGTGTGTGTGTGTGATAGAGAGACAATCCTCCTTTTACATTATAGTGACCAGAGCTATTCCATTCTATACCATTCTATAGAGGAGTGTAAGTGTAGGGAGAAACATTTGCATTCTTCCCCAACTCTTGGTTAAAAAAACAAAACCACTCAAATTCCTGGTGGCACACACCTGTAACTACATCACTTGGGAAGCAGAGGCAGGTGGGTCCCCGGTTGAGATCCTGACTCAAAAAGAAACTAACAACTAGTAACAACAACAACCCCCTCCACTCTTGGGGTCTGCTCCTGACTTGCTGGCCAGAAGCTTTGTGGCTGGTGCCTGGGGATGCTCCTTTTTGGGTTTAAATCTTTCTGAACTAAGGCTATGCTGCATAACTCAGCCTGTGCAGCCCAGGGTAGCCTTGAACTCATGATTCTCCTGCTTTGAACAACAATGTCTTTTTTAGCAGAGTCTGGATCCTTCCTTAGTTCTGTATTGTATGTTACTGTTGGAACCTTGCCTCGATTCATAAAGCAGTTAGATCTTCTTTAAAACTGTAACATGAAACCAAACACACAAAAAGTATATTAAGAGGTTAAAATGTGTACTTGTTGAACTCTGTGTGTGTATGTCTGTGTGTGTGTGATAAATATTTAAAATAAGCCTATGTAGATTTTGTCGAACTCACTGTCTTGAGACTGATTTCCCTGTCTGATGAGCCTATGCCACACAGCTTTCAACAGTGAGGAAGTGAACTGAGCAAATTTCAACGGAGGCTTTCGGGCAAATCCTCCTGGCCTTTCTTAGACTGTATCTGAATCATGTCAAACACTGGTCCCCATTGGAACCTTTAACTGATTACTTCTGCCTAAGGCCTGACTCAATTTCAGGAAATTGTTTTACCTTAAGAAAACCTGGATCAGGGACCACCAAGGTCTCTTGAGACTGTCAAGTAGTAGCTCTACATGGGTGGTGGCTACTGAAAAGTGAGTGTGGCATTTCCCAACTCATCTTCAACACAATAAGGATGGAGAGCGTTGTGGAAGCCCAAAGGCATTTGCTTCCACCCTTTAGAACATGGTTTATGAGCAGGCTGAATCAAGGACATTCAGTGCATACCCACTGACCTTTTATCCCTGTGAAAGATAAGGCCCCTGTATTAGGACAGGTGGGTGAATGGAGTGTTTATTGATTTAGATAATAATTCATGAATAACGTGGCATTGCTAAAAACCATGGCCTCTCTTACCGCAATCTTTACCAGAGTTCTATGGAGGGTAAACTTCATCATCCCACACAACTCAATCTATCTGTGAGGAGGCAGCCATCTGTCCAGTACAGGAGCAGATGCTAAGTTGACGTAGCACTAGGAATCCAGGCTTACTCAAACAATCGCTTGGCTTTTAATAGTCTTTTCAGGAAACTGACACAATATTGTCTATGGAATGCAAATCTCCAAATAAAAGTGTTAATCCCAGCTGCTCAGTGTGAAATAGAGAAAAAGTTCAAGGCTAGAATGAGCTACATACATAGTGAATTCAAGGCCAGCCTGGGCAACTTAGAGGAGAAGAGGCTGATGCTGTAACTCAGGTGAAGACCTTTACATGGCATGTGTGAAGTCTGGGGTTTAGTCTAAGGTGCCAGAATTCTTATAAGCTGCAAGTTAAAGTGTGTTAAAAATGTATTAAGTTGCCAAACTATGGCAATTTAAAAGGAACCAATAGTATATCAATAGAACAATATGTTTAAAGAATGAGAGGCCAGCCGAGAGATTCATCTCTAACAGACCTCTGAGGGACTAGTGGCTAATGGGTTATCTTGGTTTCCACTACTCTCCTCATACACTCTTATTTTTAATTGCTTCCTGTGCTATCTCACTATCACCATCACTGTGTAATAGTCCTGCCTCTTACTGATTGTTCTTCTAAATTGAGTGTTACTCTCCTTTATCAACCCGGCAGCACCGTGGCCAGACAATAAGAGGGAAGCCGAGACCCAGGGTGTGAGTGCATGCACACCCAGGGTGTAAAGCATTTGTCTCAAGTCAGAGACAGGAAGCATCTTCATCCCAAAGCTGTGCCTAAGACGGCAGCAGAGTACCCAGAAAGCATCACTGCTGATAGATTCCTGCAGGCATCCAGGAGAGTTTAAAAGGCACAGATTGAAGGTGCACTTCCGGAAGAGCAGCCTAGACACACTGTCCCACAACTTCTCCATGAAAACAATAGAAAACTATCCCCTCCAACTCTGTAAATTAGCCAAAGACTTAAAACAATCCTAACTGTTTATTACGAAATAAGTCTGAATCTGATTAGAAACAGTGAGCTTTATGGGGCCACCACTGCTCTCTTCTCTTTCCTCATGATAGCCTGGAGATCTAAAAGCTCTTGGAAAGTGTGAAAACCAGTAAACGGCTATGTGCGGAAATTGCATCAATGGGAGCTACCAAAGCCACCCTAAAAAAACCAAAAACCAAAAAACAAACAAAAAAAACCCCAAAAAACCCCACTCATTTTCAGGATTCAATCTTATGGATGTTCCTGAGGGAACCTGTGTGGGAATAGTTGTACATGTGTCAGATACAATCAGCAACCCTGGAAATGTGAGGTAGCAAAACCAGTTAGGAATAACAAGATGTTGACCAAAACATAAAAGGAAATCACAGGGAATGAGATGTTCTTGGAGCTTTGTAAAGGCAGGGCATGCCTTTGAGAATCCGGAAGTCCCCACATGCAGAGAGCTAGCTGCATGAATAAAAGGTAAGATCTCAGAAGGGGCAGCCTCCAGGCTCCGAGAAAGCAGGGAATAAAATCTGAGGCAGAGATGTAGAATTCTAAAGTATGCTTCAAAGCAACAGGCAGGAAGGCTGGAAGACTTAACTTTGCTTTTAAGGAAACTTCCCTTCAGTTATTGGGGGAGGTGTGTCAGTCAACAAAGCCTAAAGGACTGGAATGCAGAGCTCATAAGAAAGGCCCTGTGCAAGCTAACAACAGCCACAACAGGTCCCAGAGGCAGAGAAGAGAAATTTATTTATTTTTTTAATATTTAAGAGGTCCACTTTTTAAACTACAAAGAAAATCAAGGGCAGCATGATAATTCTGCTATAAAGGCATTTGCCTGGCAAGATTAGTGACCTGGATTCTTTTCCTAGAATCCATGTAAAGATGGAAGAAGACCCTGAATCTACAAAGTTGTCCTCTGATTTCCACACATGTGCATGCATGCAAGCACACACCCTACTCATCACATAGAGGATAGTTGCTGAAGGAAATTTAAAAGTATGAATGTATTTTGCTTATGCCAGTTTCTCCTGCTATCTGATTTTTAAAAGGACTGTATAAAATTGTAAAACCAGAGCCAACTGTAGTCAGTGGTACACATATTTAGTCTTAGCATTTGGGAAGCAGAGGCAGGCAGATCTCTGAGTTCCAGGTCAGCCTGGTCTAAACAGTGAGTTCCAAACCAGGCTGGGCTACTTCATAAATGTAATTTTGCTACTATTATGAATTATAACATAAATAACTGTGTTTTTCAATGGTCTTAGTTGATCCTTATGAAAGGGTTGTTCAAGCCCCAATGGGTCACAACCCAGAGGTTGAGAACTGCTGCCCTAACCCAACCATCCACAGACTGTAAATATTCAAGAGAAAAAGTTACTGTGTCTATACCAGATAGGAAGAGAATTTTCTGATCACCATTCTCTACACAATAGAATGAGTTTTTACAAAGATTTATACTGCACTATATTTAATATATAATTCAGAAAAGATTTAAAGTATGTGGTAAAATGTCAGTAAGTTGTACAGATAGGACTCATTTTATAAAAATGATATGAATATCAGTAGACTTTTGGTATCCAATGAGATCTGGGAGACTATATATTCATGGATTCCCAGGACTGATTATATTTGCACTGGTGTCTCTTGCCACATTGAACTATTGTGAGAATAAGTCTAAATTATATGTGGGAGTCTTGTACCTAAGTGAGTATGTTACTCCCCACTTAATAAACCATTGCTATAAAAACAGCACAATGTTTTCAGGGAGCTGAGTGCTATTAGATGCAAATTGCTCCAGAGTGTCCAAAAGGCAGATGAAATACAAATAGAGAGTGCTTCAGATGCATGAGACTCTTTATACACAGCTTCAATTCCTGCCCCCAGAGAAATGTCTTTAGGCAGGCAAAAAGGGTGTGGACCTGACCCACAGAGGGCTGGAGGGTGGCCATACCTATGAAAAAGCCCACAGGAAGTGTCTCATAACACCATCTGAAGTTATGCAGAAATAGTTTCTATTCTTATCAGCATCTGTGAGGTTTCTGTTTGTCAAATACCCAGAGAGTAGTTCTGGCCACATTCCACAGACAGCTAGGTCAGATGATACAGCTGGGATCCAGAACCCAGTGAGAACCGGCATCCCAGTGGCAATGGATGGTACCGCCAGTCACTGGAATGGCACTCAAGAGCTTTGGGTTCCCACATGTGAAGAAGGGAAATAGGAAAGTTAGGAAGAGGGGAGTGTCAGCATGTCACATTGTATCCCACAGCTACTATAATTATTACAGATCAGCTTGAAGAAAAGTGGAGCAAAATTAGCACCACTGCTGCCCGGTGGCCAGTGCTCGAGCTTTGTTAGCTGGAGTTTATCTCAGAGAGGAGCAGACTCTGCACAGACAATCATCTCATAGACTTACTCATCTTAGGAGGAAGAATAAGAAGCTGGGGCTTCACTTTGGAGACTGGAGTATAGCTCAGAACTTGAAGCCGGTAGTGTTTAGTTCTAATGCCAATTCTGACTCTGAGTGAACCCTGGGACCTTCTGAGCCTCAGTTTTGCTGGTCTGTAAACTTGTTTTGGAGTTTGTGATGGCAAATATACATTGTTAACTTGATAGGGTTGCTAGGGAGATATACTTATGGGTGTAAAGATGTTTCCAGAAAGTTTTACCCGAGGTGAGAAAATCTACTGTGAATGTGTGTGGCACCAGCTGGTGGACTGAGATGCTGGACTGTGTCAAAAGGGAAAGCAAGGTGAGCAATAGCATCTATCTCTACTTCCTGACCACAGCATGACCAGTCACTCTACGCTCCTGCTGTTGTGATTCTGCAGCCATGATGGATGGATGTCTTCCAACTGAGTCGGAACAAACCCATCCCTTCTTGGAAATAAGAACAGTAATAAAGTCCTAACATTTAACAGGACAGTCTCTTGTCCCCCGAGACCTTGTCTCAGCCTCAGCCCACATGACAACAGCTTTTCTTTCATAAGTTAAAATTACAACTCAGGGATGTGTGATCTCTGGGGTTGAAACCCTGCTAGGCATGCAGTACATTTCAAATTACAGTACCAAGTCTGGCTATAGAATGCTATAAAAACAGTTGCTAAGTGGGGTGGATGAAGGCTAGCCTGAGCTGGAGGAAGGGTCAGAACTTGAAGGCCCACGTGATCCATGCCCAAAGTAGCAGCAACCTCAGGCCAGGAGCCCACAGCCAGCCCCTGGTCCTTACCAGGATTCTCCCCAGCCATGCCACCTCAAGCAGCTCCAATGCAGAGAAAGGGACTCAGTGCTCTCCCAGAAAGCCAGGCTTAGGGGAAATGCCCCAAGTTGTGGTTTGAGTCTGGGGACTGGAGCATCGATGGGAAGGGGCACATAAAAGGTGGCCAGGCATGTACATTTGCACAACCCTCGCTTCATGTCTAGAATGCCTCTATTTGGCCCAGAGTAAAAAAGAGCCATCCCAAACATTAACCAGAGTGGTTAAAACTCAGGAGACTGTCACAGGACCCACAAAATTTCAGGTTAGCTGGCTCAGCTGCTAAGGTGTGGGGTGTCATCCTGGCTAAGACTCCCAGGAAGAAAGCTCTGTTCATCCACCATGCATGCATGCATGTGTGCCTGTGTATGTGTGTTCCAGTGTCCACCCATCCTTTGAGGGATGGATGAAAGACAGCAATGAGCTAATAACAGCTGTCTGTAGCTTATGCACTTTGTGGAGCAAGTTGGAAATAGTGTTCCAACATCGAGGCCATGGCTGGAGGTCTCCTCTCTTCCTCCTCCACATCCTGGCTGGCACATTCCCTACCATGTACACAGAGCTGGCTGAAGTGCTGGCTCTCCCTGTGATCTGCAGGTAGGGCAGAGGCCTATGCTGACATCATCTCATTGTGATCACAGCAAGGAGCCTATGATAACAGCAGCGACAGATAATTCTCCATGTTTCCTTTAAAAAACAATTATTTTGGGCTCCAGGGTAATTAGCTTTGCAACATCTCAACCCAGAGTAAGGACTATCCATTGTAATCTTCATGAGGACCTGGCTTTACCCCATAACCCAGTTCCTCTTCTTCATCTAATCTCACCTCACTCTGGAGGACTCATTCACTCTCTGCTTGAGGGACTATTATTGCTTTGGGACCACCATGCCCACAGTTCCTACTTATTTGGCTCTGGAATATAGGCTTCCTAAACTTCTAATGCTGAACTTTTCCCTGAGCATCTACCCTGCAGAAATCCTCAAGAGAATTCAAAATTCTGACATCTTTCCTGTTGGTCAGGTCTACCTGGTTATAAGGTAGCACAGAGACTGGGGCAGGAGTGTCAGGAGGGAGAAAGGACCCACCAGGAGTCAGGACCAGCACCTGAAGACAGTCATGAAGAAACAGACAGAAGGTGCACATAAGAGACCAACTGTTTTTGAGAGGATGTAGTTCATGATGGCCTGATCCCATGTGCTGGTGCAGAATATCCTGGAAGATGTAGTGTGTAATGGAGGGGGTATGGAGGGAGGAGTGTATGATATGTGTGTGTGTGTGTGTGTGTGTGTGTGTGTGTGTGTGTGATGAAGCCCCCTGCTTCCTTCAGGTAGGCCACAACTCCAGAGGCCCAGAGCCCCCCAAGGAGTACCCACCACTAGCTGGTGCTCAAGTATCCCACATATGAGCCCATGGGCTGTTTCAGATTCAAACTATCACCAGCCCTTGTTTGTGAGAAACATGTTTCCCTGTGTCACTTGGTTGATTTTAGATCAGCGTGCAGCATCATGTGAAACCTGGCCCCCCACCCCCATTGACTCTCTGGGCTACTTGAAAATCTCACAGGAGCTCTCTCAGAGCTCTGTGGTGCTTCACTGGAGACCTCTCCAAATGGTACCGAATGGTGGCTGCCACAAAGTCATCCCCAGCTAAAGAACCATGCAATAGGTTTCTTTTAAGAAAAACATGAAACCTACACTTGACTGAGATCCTGAAAGTCAAAATGGAATCTGCTCAGAAAATGCTTTCGTGGGCAGTTTGTGCCTGGTAAACTTCAGATGTATGCTTGGGAGTAGCCAGTGGGTGGTCTGCATCCCTCCCTGGGCACCTACCCATCTCCAAGCCACTACCCCCGCCCCCAACACTGCTTCTCCACCTCCCCGGGTGCTCAAAAGAATTTTCCCTGCAGGGAAAACGCCTCCTTGCGCTGCACCTGGGGCACGGCTCCTGCCCGTCCCTCACTCCACCCACATCTTAGCAGTGAATCTGAATTGCCCCCTTCCAACCCACCCCTCCAGTGTGTTGCTAAGTTACAGAAGACAATTAGGACCAGCTTTGGGAGCTCTTTGCCATTCTAGTCACGAACAGCTCTTTCTATCTCCCCCTTTCTTTCCCTGGGAGCGGTAGGGGAATGCTTGTTAAACTATAATGGAGAAAAACCTCTCGTGTTCAGAACAGGCAGCCGAGGTGGCTTTTCATCACACGACTCTTGCAAACTGCACAAGTAGACAGACACTGCTCCATTGGATTCACTCCTCTTAAGGGGATGTCTGAAAAGCCATTGTGTACCTGCACACTGGGCTGTCTACTAAGGGAAGCAGTTAAGCTTTCCTTCGGAAGTGGCAGAGAAGCTCTGTCCCTTCTGGGGTTGGGTCTGGCTGGACTGCCGGTGCAGGGGGGTATGCCTGAGAGGTGGCTCACTTTGTTTTCCAAAGTCTATTGCAAGAGAGATCAAATGAAAGCAGTCTTCCTCTGCTCTGATTAATATCACAAACTGGCTGCCTCATGCCTCTAATACGGTCCCCTGAGTAAATGAAGGTCAGAAATATGAGGAACTTTTACCAGCTGCCTCAGGAGAGGCAGCCCAGGGCAGCAGTCCTTTGTCCCAGATGATTGCTAGTGACTTTCAGAGCCCAAATTGGTCAGATTGCCTATGGAGGCAGAGTGAAGCCATCCTGAGTCCAGCAGGCTGTTGCCCCATATCCTTTTGTGCCCAGAGCAGGTATTACATTCAGACCTGTATTGTTTTTAATATTCCAGCTGGCACTTTGGCTAATGTCTACCTTTGAAATCACCGAGTTCTACTAATAACAGTGATGGAAGCATAGCTGTGTGCCTCTGCCTGAGGGACTTACCCTTTCTGATCTGATGAGGAGACAGTGAGCTGGACCTTGTAAAGATGGACATGCTGAGATGCTGCATGGGACATGAGGACAGAACCGGGGAGATGGTAGATGCTCAGCCAGTAGCTATGCACTTGACCTGTGCTAGTCTAGATTCTAATTGATGAAGAAAAGGTGGACCCACTGGCCTGAAAGAGAAAGATGCAGTCTTTTGAGAGTAACATGGCAGCCACCAGTGACTTAGGTAAGCATGTGACCTATGGCCCACACAGGGAAGAGTCTCCGAGAGCATTCCAGTATTAGGGAAATGGGGCCCAGAGGCTTATGGGAGCATCTTGTATATCTGCATACAATGTAAAATGCAACACGAGGCTGAATCCATGGAAATAGATGAGGAAAGTGGAGGCTTCTAAGGACGAGAGCAGATAGAAGAATAAACAGAAGTACATGGATAACTCCTGTACCCTTAAGAACAGCAGGCATATTTTAAACAGAAAGACACAAAGGGCAATTCACAGCGCAGAACTGCTCATATGTGCTTAAATATCCATTCCCATGTGTAACAGCTGTATTTTCCACAGGTGTCCAGGTATCCACATCCAACCAATGTGCCAGATGTGTTGTGGTGTCATGAGGAGGGGCTGAGGCTAACAGGCATGGCGATGAAGTGAGAACAGGATACAAAGATCCTGTAGAGGCTAATGGTCAATGTCGTATAATTAAGTTCCCACTTTATGTGACAAAGAACAAAGTGGTTTCTATTACATAGCTTGGCTGCTTTTGTTTGTTTTATAAGTCTAATTTCATTTATCAGTCCAATGGCAAAGGCAAGGGGGAATTCTCTTTCAGTCCTGGCTGATGTTTTAACTCATTTTATGGCCATGATCCTTAGCACAGCGCCAAGAATACAATGCACAGGAAGTAGATGTCAGTGAGTAAATAAAACAAAACATATTACTATCCACATTGGATGTTCTTCCCCATCCTGGGCAGAACCTTGGGACTGACCAAAGGAAGCATGAGGAATTTCTTAGAGGCGCAGGTATTTGTGGCTATGGAAAAGGAGAAAAGAGATGCCTGGAGCTGGCTTCCGGCCTCCAAGGATGGTCCACTCTTAGGAAGGAGCACAGGCTGAAATGAAACTGTCCTCAGCAGCTCCTGCAGTGCACAGGAAGAATTGGGCTTCTCAAACACTGTAGCATGTGAGAGAAGATGCTTCTGTTCCCTTTGTTCACTTCTTGAGGGCAGGCATGAAGTATATCACACAGTGTAATTGATACTGTGTGACAGCAAGGTCACAGGCCACATCCCAGACCTAATTGCACATTTAAGGGGAAATTGCCTTCTAAGTGACATATGACACACCAAGGTTGATGGATTCCAGAGTCCAGCCTGGCTGTGGGCTCCATTCCCAACATCACAAGTGTGCACAGGACCCTGACTTCCCCATCCTGCCCGAGTCAGTATCTCTGGAGTGAGAACATTTGAGCATTCTACTCTTTCTGATGCAATGTGGCCTGTGACAGTGACGAATAGCTAGGCCCAGTCCTCAGTCACTTCTTCTAAGTTTTGCTATCCATGTAATCTCCTCAGAGTCCTTTCTTCCACAGCAGGGGACTCTCTAGCTTGCTGTGATGTCCCTTTGTTTGCTTCTAGCAATAAAACTTGTTGGCATATCTTTTAAGAGTCTTATCCCGGCACTTATGTTTGACATTCAGTCAGTGGAAGGAGATAGATGGTTAGGGTAAACTTTGGGGCTAAAAGGGTTTAGGATTCAAATTTGCCTGCTTTTGATAAAAAGCCCAAGAATTCCAGATTATTTCAGTCTTTCTATTCACCTTCATTTCGGAGGTGCTGAATTTTTAAATGAAATCTCTCATTTCTATTTTTAAAATAGTAGAATTTTGAAAACTACAAGTCAGGCCTGCAGTAGGAAAAGTTGATAGATCATCACTTGAGAGTCAGGGAGAGCATTTGGCCCTGTGATTGATTGTAAACATCGTGTAGATGCCCTGGCACTGCACTGTCCTCCTGGGAGACTCTGAAGTAGGTGTATGGATGATTTGACTAAGGGCGTGGCAGACAGTGGTCCAAAGACCAGAGTTAGTAATTTCAGATGGTACCCTGCAAGTTTTAGGTTTTTTTCTTGTGATTCAGGAGAGAGAAAGGGATGAGGAGGGGAGGAAAGGAGACCCTTGGTGTCTAACAGGAACTGGCTGCGGAACAGCCCCGTCTCACCACGAGAGTACCAAACTCAGAAAATGCTGGGTCCCTTATGTAAAATGGAATTGTGCTTGCATAGAAGCTATCTATGCATAGCCTCTCATGATGTTGATCTCTATACATTTTACAATGCCTAACACATACAAACCCTGTGTAAGTCAGTGCCGGGTTGTAATGCCTGGGAAATGATGACAAGAACACAGATTTGTTCATGTTCAGTGTCGGCACAGCTTTTTCCTGTGAGTATTTTGGGTCTATGGTTGGTTGAATCCCAGATGGAGGAGTTTTAGGAATGGAGCCCTGAATATATGAAGGTATATTAATTAGCTTGACTATAATAGCCACAGTTGACATATCTACCAAAGCAAGGGTGTCATAGCTTCATGTTATAATCTTTACAACTAAGGTTGTAAATTATGATCTTAATTTACAATTAAGAAGTAAAGAGCAGTAGTGAACTGGCTTCTCAGCAGCTAGCCCAGCCAAAGCAACTTAGCAAGAGTTTCTCAGACAGAGAAGGCCAGATCAATAGCCTGCCTTCTCCCAGCCCTGGCCTCTCACTGACTCTTGCTGCACAGATGGATGGCACAGTGATCTTTACAAAGAGGAACTGGCCTCATATCTTCTCTACTTAAAGCTGCAGATGCAAATAAAACTCTGAGGTCTTTGTAGGGCCCTAGACAACTTGGCCCATGTTTAAACAGTGCCATTTCACACACCAGTTTTTGTGGCCATCTACAATCTGGTTCTGGTACCCGAGGGCCTTTGCACTGCCTGCAATGCTCACCTTCCTACTTTGCTCTGACTCTTCCTCATCTTCTACTTCTCAGGTCAGTGACATTTTCTTCTGGGAAACCCTCCCTGAGCCTCTAATTAGATTGATACTGAGAATCACAGGCCTTCCTTAGAAGACTTGCCCATAGTGGGGATGATTTAATAGCATGATTTACCAAGCAAAGGGTACTCTGTCGAAGCTGAATCCATCTTGGAGATGAGTCCACAGGACCCAGAGCAGTAAGGAAGGATGCTGGGTGAGCTAGTGGATGACAGAGTGAGCAAGCTGGGGCTGAGTTCTAATCACTTGGTAGAATGACAGACTTGGGTTGCAGATAGGAAAGCCACAGAAGCTTGGCTGGGCAGCGGCGCTCGGGATTACACAGAGAGTGACATCATTGACTAAGGTGACAACCAGCTCCACATATAAAACAAATGACAGACTTCCAAGAGTCTCAGCTGCTGGGCACTGTGCAGCCAGGCACTGTGTAGGACCTATACACATGTTACATACAGAGGTTAAGTGTGTGGATTTGAGGTCACATTGTTGGGAACAAACAAAAAGCACCTTGTCTTAAGTACTGCCATTTTGACTGCAGACTCCATTTTTTTCTGTGGGGTAAAATTAAACTCAGGTTCCCAGGCCCTAGGAGATCTGGGGACCTTTCTGACAGCTGACCCACCTCCTCCCTATGTCAGAGAAATAGTCATTATGTATCTTTAATTCTCTAGAAATATTATGGCTGTTCCTAACAACAGAAGGAACAAATGAATCTGATTGGTGGACTGAAAGGCTTGCATTGATATTTGTTGACAATGAAGGAACATTCAAGAAAGACTCTAATCTCTAAATCCTGATTGGTGAAAACTGTAACTGTAACTTGGCAACAAATGTTTGTGATTTTTGAGCTTAAATACTTGCTTCATCTGGCATTGTGGTCACAGTTCAGCTCCCTGGTCTGTTCTGAGGTCCTGATCAGCTGTCCTGGTCTCCTTCCCTACTTCTTTTGTGCTGCCCTGAATTAAATCTTTTCTTGAGGTAACCCCTTGTGTCTGCTTTGGTGCTTCGGAGCCTCAGACCACAATAGCACTGACTGCTATAATTTACCATGAATGTTCCAAAGGCCCTTGTAAAGGTGTGGTCTCTAGCTTGTGGCTATGGAATGAACACATCATCACAACCTGCTCCCATGATGTACTTCCATGGGACCAAAGCAACTGTACCTAGTAGATGTGAACTGAACTTCTGAAATCATGAGCCTGATCAAATTGCCTTCTTTTATTTATAATTTAATTTTTTTAAAAAAGATGTATTTACTTCAAATGCTTGCAAGTATGTCTGTGTACCATGTGCATGCCTAGTACCCTCAGAGGTCCAAAGAGAGGTTTGGATTCCTTGAGAGAGGAGTTATAGATGGTTTTGAGCTACTACGTGGGAGCTAGAAATCAAATCTGGGTCCTCTGCAAGAGTGACAAGTGCCCCTAACCACTGAGCCATCTCTCCAGAGTCCTCCACCCCTTTTTGATTACCTCTGGCATCTTGTCATGGTCTTGGAAAACAGATTGACATACAGTAGTAGAAAGTTGACAAGAAAAACATCATCTTCCCTGGTCCATCCAGGTGCAGTCATGCAGTATGGACACCACGAAAGACAAACTTGGTGAACCAGTGAGTTTTATTGGGGCTACTTACAGAAATTTGGGTGAGGGGTTACTTACAGGAACAGAAATGACTCAAACACACACTGCACAGCTAGCAGGTAGCTCAGCAGAACATCTTCCAGGCCGCGGAGAAGCTTTCTCAGGCTTCCAGATTTCAAGTCTGTGAATCTTCTAGGCAGCTCAGCTTGGCTGAGTGTGTCTCATATCAGTCTTAACCACTTGTAGAACCTTGGGCAGGCAAGGAGGGGTGACACTAAATCTTGTCAATTTCAGGGACTTCCTGAAGCCTCTGAGTTACCAACTTCCTGAGCTTAAAGGGCTTCTCTGCAGAATGTTTACCTCCCCTTGAACAGTGCTTCTCATCCTTCCTAATGCTGCGACCCTTCAATACAATTCCCCTTGTTGTGGTGATCCCTCACCATAAAATTATTCTGTTGCTACTTCATAGCTGATTTTGCTACTATTATGAATCATAATGTAAATATCTGATATACAACCACTGTGACAGGGTCATGACCCACAGGCTGAAAACCATTGTTTTAGACCATACTGTGTGTTCATGATCTTCCCTGCAAGAAGGAAGGAAAATGTTACCTACACAAGGCATAAAAGTTTTTTTTGTTTGTTTGTTTGTTTTTTTGCTTTTTTGTAGATTCCTGAAGCATC
Source organism: Sigmodon hispidus (assembly GCA_004025045.1). Lineage (NCBI taxonomy): Eukaryota > Metazoa > Chordata > Mammalia > Rodentia > Cricetidae > Sigmodon > Sigmodon hispidus. The sequence goes on from PVIH01007334.1 coordinate 84,767, forward strand.
TAGATCTGTGGTCTCATCTTTAAAATGAGGTGATAACAACATTAACCCAGAGTGTTCACTGTAAAACTAATACCTGTGAAGTTCCTTGCACCAGCATTAAAATGCTGTATGTAACTCTTATTACAATGTCCATAAAAATTAAAGCTCATAAAATTCACTGTTTGTTTCAGTCTTACAGGTTATGGATGAGAAAAATCACTCAGTCCCAGGTGGCTTGGCCCTGTTACTTTGGGTCTATGGCAAGATAGTGTCATGGTGAAAACATGTAGTCAAAGAATCTGTTCACTTCATGGTGTCCCAGAAACAGAAGGGAAAAGAGGAGGAGCTGGCTCCCCATATCCACTTTCAGGGCCCAACCCTCGTCCCTGGCTTCCAGGACTTGCCTTCTTCCATCCTGCTTCATCAGGAATCAGGTAACGCTGATGCCAGAGCTCTGGAACTCAGAAGAAGCCAGAAAGGAATGATCTGAGGTGAGAACATGGCTCGACAGCAAACATTTTTGGGTTATACCTGAGTGAAGTCATGTGATAGTCATATCTTTGTATCTAGCTTATTTCATGTAACATAATGATCTCTTGTCCCATCATGTTGCAAATAAATATTTTTTATTTATGATATGCAAGTATCAGTTTTTAAAAACACACCTATCAGTTGATAGGTTCTACATTTTGAAACAATGTTTTGATGAACAAGGAAGCACAGACGTATCTTCAACAGGGAGCTTCAATTCATCTCTATAAATGATGATAGTGATTTTGAGACACAGCCTCCCAAGTGCTGAAATCATGGGCATGAACTACTATCCCCAGACTTTGTTCTGGGTATTTCCTTTTTTCTTTTCTCCTACTTTTGTTTATTTGCTTGCTTTTTGTCATGGTTTGGTTTGGGATTTTTTGGGGGGTGGGGTGCAGAGTCTCACTTTGTAGCTTTCTCTGACCTGGGACTCACTAGCAGATCAGGCTGGCCTTGAACTCACACGTATCCTCCTGCCTCTGCCTCTCAAGTACTGGGATTAAAGGCAATGTGCCCCATGCCCAACTTGTTCTGAGTATTTCAAAACAGCTAGGAGAGAGAATTTTAATATTTTGAAACAAAGAAATAATATAATGAAGGAAATAGGAAGGCTCACCCTTATTTGGGAATTATAGAATGTGAAAAAATGTCAAAATATTTCCAAAAAATATACATAAATTTTCACATGCCACTTTAAGATATCAAAATCCACCATGGCTAGACCTGTGTGTAAAGTTAACAGTGGGCTGGGCACTGTAGGCCACACCTGAATGGTCCTCAGATCAGGGCAGCGTTAGTCCCAGACAGATCTGTAGGAGGGGTATGGTGGGACCACAGTCTTCATGCACTGGTCAGGCCATCTGCTAAGGCTCCAGCCAAGCAGCAGGAGAGTCCTGACTCAGCCGACCAGAGAAAGAAAACGCTCTATGCAGTACATGATGGAAACAGGTGTCAGACACCTCCTAGCTAGATCCTCCATCTTGAGTCACACTGTGAAATCCCAGCTGCGAGCATAGTCAGATCCTCTTGGGAGCTTTAGGTCAGTATCACATGATGTCTGAGGCAGGTCTTGAATGGAGAAAACACAGCATGTCACATTTCTGTTCTATCAGTCTCTGCAATGCAAATTAATAATACTAATTGACTTCAGACATGGCCTGTAGCCTTGGACCACATATATCCCAGGGCAGCTATGAACACAGCCCAACACATTTGTAGATAGCAATGTCATGTTTGAATGCTAGAGGCTGTACACTCTGGAATGACGTCCAAATCAAGCTTTTCTATTTCACACATAGGAAAATGTGTTTCCTTAGGAGGGAAAGGCCAACATTCCATCCTGCATGGGCAATGGTGTTTCAAGATGCTGGTGTTTTCACACATACTGTATCCACATTTTATATATGGTTTTCCTATGCTAGAATATTTCCAGCCATATACTTCCTACTTAATTCTTTCTATAGCAGTTTCTCTTCTACAAGGAGAGAAATATCAGTAAAGATGAGATAGCAATCACTCTGTAGACCTGGCTCTCCTTGCCACCCAGAAGTGTTCCTGTGGGGGCACTGCTGTCCTCAGGTCCAGTGCAGGGGGAAGGGGCATGTCTGGGATGATTGTGTGGTCAGTAATGATCCTTGTAAGCAAATGCTGGTTTATGGAGGTGTGAGCACAAGAACAATACCCATTCTGCTGGCAGGGACAATGTGTCAAACCATACCACAGGCAGCCCACCCAGAAGCACACAGAACAGCATGTAGGTTGGAAAAACCAGACTGGGGCTTTGAACCTTGTCTTTACCCCAGGAGCAGGCTTTTCGTCTCCTTATTTCCAAATTGGTGCCATATGGATGGTAATAGTTCCTAACTCACAGGGATGGTATAGTTTGAAAGAGTTGATGTATGTATTTCACTAATGCCTGTCACATGGTCAACACTATACAGGGTTAGAGTATAAGTATTAGAATAATAATTCTAATTATTATTAGAATTAAAAGGGCTAAACAGAAACAGCCATGATCACAGTCCATTATTCACAACAGCCAACAAGGTGGAAACAATCTGAAAGTCTGCCAGTTGATAAGTGGCTGAAGAAATATCATGGAATATGACTTAATCTTTAAAAAGTAGGAAATAGAGCACCTTCCCCAGAATGGATGAACTTTGAGTCTGATAGACATTGTAATCCAGTTACAAAATGACAGATACTGGTGATTCCATTTGTGTGAGGCATCAGAGTTGTCAAATTTAGAAAGAGAAAGCAGAACTGGCAAGGCCTGGGATAGGGAGAGTTGCTTAAGTGTCACAGCATTTCAGTTTTATGAGGCCAAAGAGTCCTGGAGATATCTGCATGAATACATGAGGATATCGTTGAACTACATACTTACAAATGGCCAAGAAATAACCGTGAATTTTATGCTATATTTTACCATGGCATGTTTTTTAAAGTGTTAAGTGCAAGCTAAGTCTGGGAAAAATACAGAGAAGGTGCAGCATCTGTGCAGTAGGAGAGGGATGCTGGGGAATGGGATCCTATGCATCCTCAAGATTTCCCATGTAGACCTGACTATGCAGAATCCCTGTGCTATGAGGAGCTCAATCCACAGCTTGTTCATATTCATAGAAACTCTGGGCATTATTTAAGACCCCTTTCTACCTCACTCTTTCCTGTGTATCTTAGGGTCCTCAGACAGAATTTGTGCTGAAGTGGGGATCACCTGGAAGAATCAAACCATAGATGTCCCACATGGCACCAGCAGCCACTTGGACCAGCTAGGATGCATTTTTCTTCCCAGTTCCTGAAATGAAGTACTTGATGCTTTAATAGAAACTTCATAGAGTCAAATTCAGGAAGAATGTTATGAGAGCTGGTTGGGCCTTAGATGAGAAGGATGTTGCTAAATGAGTTTCCTAGATTTCTGTCTTGGGGTAGAAGAATACATAAATGTCAGATTTTTTTTAAAACACTTTTATTTATTTATTTGCCTGGAACTGGAACTACAGACAGTTGTTAGCTGCCATGTGGGTGCTGGGAATTGAACCCGGGTCCTCTGGAAGAGCAGACGGTGCTCTTAACCGCTGAGCCATCTCTCCAGCCCCCAGTCAGAATTTTTTTAAATAGCAAGGAGAAAAGTAGAGTACTGCTACCCAGAAGGAGCAGACACTGGAAACCACAGATAACACCAAAACCTATTTTTGTTCCTATTTACACACATTCATGGCTTTAGTTCATAAAGTATAGTAAGAGACAAACAATAGTGGGTAATACCAAAATACACTCATAATAATCTTATAATAAGAGCTATGTGAGCATGAACTATCCTCCAACATGCCCCTTATACACATCTTTGAGTAATAGTGTGAGAAGACATATTGGCTGTATGATGAGCAAAGAGATCAAATGACACAGGCAGTGTGACATTGTCTAGCTACTATGCATCACTTGAAAGTTAGCACACCACAACATCCATGCAGTCACTCCCATACCCAGACAGAGTAACATACACAGTATACAGATGCCAGGCAGAGAAGGATTCATGTTCAAGGTGTGTTGGAGTGGGACAGCACAGAAATTCATTACAGTATCCAAGATGGAGTGCCATTTAAAACTTAGTAGTTCTGAAATTTTCTATTTAATATTTTTAGACTGCAGATGACCATGGGTAAGCTCATGGTCTATACTTAATAGCCATAATCTTATCTAGAAAAACAATGTTTCCATCATTGTCTAAGACAGAAAAATACATGGCATAATAAAATAAATGTGGACACAGGTTCAGCTTGAGAGACTGGATCAAGAGCTCTTGTACATCTGTTTTAGAGATGCTTGTACCTGCTAAGGAGTTGATCCAGAGATACTAAAGTAATATACAAAGGGGAAGGAGCCAGCCATGGATGTCAGAAGAGCCATAAAAACAGAGTGGACATGATGGCATATGCATGTTACCCCAGCACTTGGGAGCCAGAGGCAGGATGATGTGTAATTCCAGGCCAGTCTGGGCTAGAGCCTGTCACAAACAAATAAGCACTTAGAAAAGCTACCAAGAGAGCTAGCAAGGGAATGTCCTGAGAAGAGGCTCTGGGAAGACTGCACATACAGATGCCCAAGCTGAGGAAGAAAGGCATTTCACATTTGGCCAGGAGGCTACTGGTGAGGCTGCAGAGCAGTGCTGTGGTGGAATCACAGAGATGGATGCAGAATTTGGGAGACCAAGATGGGCAGACAAGGGAGGACAAATCTAAGCAGGCATACCATGAAATTTTCTCAAGGAGACAGGAAAGGGCAATTTAGTTCATTTCTACTAATAAAATACAATATCATTGTAGTTTTTTTTTTTTTTCTTTTCTTTTTGGGGCCTTACCACTCAGCTCCCAAATGAATACAAAGAATCTTATTCTTACTTATGAGTGCTTGGCCTTAGCTTGAGTTGTTTTTAGCCAGCTTTTCTAACTTTAATTAACATGTTTCTTTTCTTCTACATTTTGCCTCTGGGCTTCTTAACTTTCTTTATTCTATGTATCTTTACTTCTTATTCCTTGGCTGGATGGCTGGCCCAGCCCCTGGGGGCCCCTCACCTTCTCTTTTCTTGCTCCTTCCTTGTCTCTGCTAGATTTCTCTCTGATTTATTCTCTGGATGCCAGCCCCACCTATATTCCTCTTCTGCCTAGCTAGTGGCTGTTCAGCTCTTTATTAGATCAATCGGGTTACAGAGTTAAACAAATGCAACATGAAAGAATGCAACACATCTTTGCATCATTTAACAAATATTCCACAGCATAAATAAATGTAACACATCTTAAACTAATATTTCACAACATGCTAAAAACTGGATAATGTATAAAGACAGGCTTATTTTCGTTCATAGTCGGACCCGTGGTCAAGGTACTGACACAGTGAATGGTATTGTGTTGGTGTGTGGATATATATTACATATTTAATAAAACCTGGATATTGGGGAGAGAGCACACAGTCAAGTCCTAGACAGACAGCTCAGAAAATTCTTAAATCTTGAATACAAAGATAAACAGCTGAGAGTCAATCACACACACCTTTAATCCCAGCACAGGGAAAGCCAGGGAGTGGTGACCTATACCCTTTATCCCACAACTCCAGAGACAGAACTTCTTCTGTTTCTGTGAGTTCAAGGCTACACTTCTTTAATCCTGGATGGGATAGGGTATATAAGGGCTGTAGAAACCCAGAGAGAACAGAAGCGACTGGGAGAAGAGACTGGCAGAAGCGACCAGGAGCAAGGCTGAGGAAGTTGCAAGACAGTTGGGTGAGAATTGACTGTGGCACTTCCTCTCTCTGATATTTCAGCCTTCCCCCGATATTTGGCTCTGAGTCTCATTTGTGATACTACAATGGCGGGTCCCAGGAAGCACACAGTAGCATAGGGCAGGGGATATATGGATACCTGTTCACTTTTGTTCTACAGATCTAGCAGAAGACAACCCATAAACTCCCTAATCACTGACTGGATAGATGAGTGAGTCCACTCATCAGGGAAGAACTAAATTGCCTCTTCAAGAAACACTTATTGTGGCAGAGATTAAATTTCAAATGGATATCAGGTAAGACAAAACCATGGCCCAACCACAGTGGAGATGAAGGGGTGGTCTGCAGCAGATGAAACTTCATAAACAGTGTCCGCCCTGATATTAGCACATACCAAGGGATCAACCAGCGGGGGATTGAGCAATCCTGATCAAACTCTGACTTAATCTCATGTGCCCACCTCATACACAGTCTCGGTTTTCCTTTGAACTTACTCAGACACGAGGACTGTAAAGATGATTCAGTAAATAATGGCCTTGAAAAATGAACACCTAAAAAGAGACAACTCAAACAACAATCTGGAGAGTTCTTGAGAATAAAATTGGAGCTGGTGGTCTGGCTCATGGTAGATCTGCCCAGAATGTGTGAGGCCATAGACTCAACCTCAGCACCAGCAATAAATAAATAAATACATAAATAAATAAATAAATAAATAATTTACTTCAGCCATTCTAGAAATTTCTGTTTTGTTTTTCTATAGTTAGAGCCATTTCCTAGGATCCTTGAAGTAATTATTGTTGGACAGAGAACAGTATTGATTTCCTCTTACATACTTGTGTTCATGTTTTGACTTTCTCCAGCTAATTCCTGCTGTCTGTCGTCTTGATTAAGCATGCATGCTTATGTTCTGTGAAGAATGAGAGGTGAGCACACAGATGGACTTTCTGGTTCAAAAGCACATGTTACATGTTTCGCTATTTCAAGAGAACCAGCACTAACCTGCCATGATGGGCTGTCAGGCCTGTCTCTTTAAGTCTGAGATCTACATGTGCACTGGGGGTGGCTATCTTGAAGTGCATGAGGAGAGAATTCCCTTACTCGCAAATTCTTTAAAACCTTGCAGTGCCCAAACTTTTATTAACATAAACAGAGAGCACCCAGGCATGTAGGCAGAAAGCCATGTGAGCAGCACCGCCATGGGCCTCCTCTTCTGTAAACACCATTGCAGGCAGAGCAACAGACAATGCCAGCACAGGACAGCAAGCCTGACCAGATACAGTGCAGAGCAGTCCATGTGGATATGCAGCAGACACCCCACAGACATGTCAAGATGACAGCAGGCTGAGCCATCGATGCTGTTCATCTCTCAGTGCTTGTTTCCTTGGCTCCATCTCAGATGTTTGGATGAACAGGTGGATAGGTAGTTGGTTGGATGGGCAGCTGTCTGGATAGGGAGATGGATAAATTTTCCTGATTATCCTGATGTCTATGACTCTCTGACCAGAGTACGGTTTCCATTATCTTTGCAGGTTTTGTCTATGGTGCAGTATGTTGATAGGGGTGAAATGTGTTGGGCTAATGTAGATGCCTCTGTCATTTGCTTTCCTTTGCACAATGACTGACATGACACAGAGAGATGCTGGGCTCAAGCACTAGAGTTTTGGGTACCCCCAGGCTTTGTTTTTCTCAATGAAGGTCTTGTGTATCAGGGTGATAGAGCTGAATTTAGCACACAGAGCTGCTGTATGGCTCCTGTGGGTCCCCTGTGTATAGGGCATTTGTCACAGCAATGAAGCTACACTTAGCACACTACTATGAATTGAACCTTCCAACCAGGTCGTGGCTCATTGGTTTCCCAAGCTTTTCAAGACAGTGTAGAAAAGTGCTGGCCATTGGGCTGGGCTTGTTTTCTCATAATTAGCTTAGGAAAGGACATCCCAAAGGTGAAGTGGTCCTATCATGCTGGTCCACTGGAACCTCACAATCACACTAGTAGAATTAATTCTCATCACTGGTTAAGATGGTACCCAGTGTATATGGACTGTACAACAACGCTTTGCAGATCAGTGGTTTATAGACTATGGAGAATGATTTCTCAGTTTGAAGGCTTGAGGTCTAAGATCAGGGTGCTAGCAATGTGATATCTGATGAAGACCCACTTTCTGGGTTAGCCTCCCTGTTATTTTGCTTTATTTAAAAGGGTTAAACAAATCAAGAGGGTAGACCCTTCTTCCTATAGAGGACCTGGGAGGAGTCCTGGGTACCGAAGTAAGCTTTGCACACAAAGTATACTTGAGTGGTAGCCAGGGCTCAGTTCAGGGGAGGAAGCAAAGTACTTGGAGGATGTAGGAATGCCTACTTTTCCTCAAACAAGGGCTCCAGGCGGCCCAGGATGTGTCTTGGAGGGCAGGCTGCTGAAGCACTTGGTACAGGAGAGAGGATCCTTCAGAAGAGGAAGGTGGTTGTCTGGTGGGCTTTGCATTGGGTCATAAATGAATAGTTACAATGACTGAAACTGGATAATGTGATAGCTGCCTATAACCCCAGCAACTCAGGAAGAAGCGACAAGGGACCTCCAGGGCAAGCTGGCTAGCTAGACTAAATTTGGAGAACTCCACAAGTTCAGTGAAAGGTCTTGCCTCAGAAAATACAGTGAAAAGTGATTGAGGATGACAACAATGTTAACCTCAGATCTCCACATGAACATGTACGCATATGTGTACACACCCACAAGTCTCCACATGAACATGCACACGTGTGAACACCCACAGGTCTTCATATGAACAGGTATACGTATGTGTATATACCTAATATCTTAGTTACTTTGCTACAACCAAGACAATTTATAGAAGAGTTGATTTGGGCTTACAATTTTAGAGGGCTAGAGTCTGTAGCCATCATGGTGGGAAGCATGGCGGCAGGTAGGCACTGAAACAGTAGCAGAGGCTTATATCTTAATCTACAAACACAAGGCAAAAAGAGCTAACTGGGAATAGTATGAGCTTTTGAAACTTCAAAGCCTTCCCCCAGTGACACACCTCCTCCAACAAAGCCACACCTCCTCATCCTTCCCAAACAGTTCCTCTAACTGGGTATCAAGTAATCAAATATATGAGTCTACAGGGCATGCTCATCCAAACCATTACATCCACACATGCGAACACACATACCACACACCTCACATATGCGAAAACAGAAGTAACAGTGACCTCATGAGAATTTGAACAAATATAAAGAAATAGATGTGCTAATTAGCATTATTTGGCCACTTCAAAACAATATACTCTACATGATTAAATACATGGAATTTTGTGAGTAAATTACAAGGAGAATTTTGGGTGGTTCACTCATTCTCCTCATAAACACTTGGAACACTTTTCCTGTTCTACTGGGGGTCTAACAAGGGGGTTCAGTGTGAAAGGGCCCAGGGGACGACTTGCTGCAGAGTGAATGCTGAGGGGACCATGCACATAAGGGAATGAAGTGCCTGGGTTACTACTGTCTTAAGGAGAATGGCTCAGTGGTTCAATGATGTTTAAGCAAAAATTGAGGAGAGTGGAGAGAGCCCTGTGTGTGTGTGTGTGTGTGTGTGTGTGTGTGTGTGTGTGTGTGCGGGGGGATGAGGATGTAGTCCTCCTATCAATCAGAATGGTGGTGTTGGAACACCATGCATGGGACAGGCGGGAGAAGGGAGCCAAAGCTCTGACCCAGCTTTCTGGCCTTCATGCTGAGCACAGCACAAGGCCACTGTCTTGCTGAGGGTAGCCTTAATGAAGGTCTGGCTTTCTTTCTTTCTTTTTTTTTTTTTTTTTAAACCTTATTTATTTATTTGCCTTGGTGTTCGCCTGGAACTGGAACTACAGACAGTTGCTAGCTGCCATGTGGGTGCTGGGAATTGAATCCGGATCCTCTGGAAAAGCAGCACCGGTGAGCCATCTCTCCAGCCCCAGGTCTGGCTTTCTGTGGCAGGCTTGATCTGGTGGGTTGGGGCAGCCCGAGGCTGTCTGCAGCATTCAGTCCACCTGTACCTTCAGAGACACAAGTTCTTTGGGTCTTTCAAAGACAGTGTTGCATCGAAACCAATAGTTTCTATTGTGCTCAGCATGAAGGCCATAGCCAGCCAGGTCAGGGCTTCTGTTCCCTTCTGCCTCTCTTCTCATGCATGGTGTTCCAGAACCTCAATTCTGACTCACAGAAGGGCTGCCTCCCTCTTCTCCCCCCATACAAAGCTCTCTCCACTCTGCTCAGTTTTTTTTGTTTTGTTTTTGTTTGTGTTTTCTTTTTATTTGCTTTAACAGTACATTGGAAGTTTCTAAGGATAATTTGGTAATGGTCACTGACTGTGGATTTGACTTCTAAAACTCATCAACAACTCAGAAGCAGAAGTATTCCTGGGTTGGATGTGGTGGTAGCAACAGGCAAACTTGGTCAGGTGTCCACCATCTATCTGCAGGCAGAGATGTACTACCCCTCTGAAAAGCACATCCAAGTGAGGGTAAATTATGGGGTGTTACCCCTGTTGCAGTAAAAGACCTTCCTGCTCCAGACTGTTGCCACATAGACCTAAGGGAAGGGATAGAATGTATATCCCTCATCCTTTGCTTGGTCCCAAGCTCCATCCAAGTCTGCAAGGTCCAGTAGTGAGAGGTAGTCAGGAGGGCCAGGCATTGCTGATGGTAGGACTGTGACTTTGGTCAGAACAGCCCCCAGCAGAAGCCCCCACCACAGTCAATAGCAGCTCCCACAGTATCTTTGTGGCCAAGCCAATCAAAGTTAGAGATTCTTAATACTCTATTACTTGTTACTCAATCTTGAAAAGGAACTATGAGGAATAGATGATGACAGATGTAGGCATGCATCCAGGGAACACACACACACACACACACACACACACACACACACACACACACACCCCTGCAACCTCTGTGGAGTGCAAGTATGTTAGGGACTGAATGTGAATCATCCCCAGCAGGATCATATATGTAGGCACTTGGTCCCCAGCTGGCAGAAGTTTGGGAATGTGTGGAATGGTTTGGACATGGAGCCTAGTTAGGAAAGGTAGACCTATGGTGGCTGTATTTCCTGGATTCAGTTTGGCCTACCTGCTACCTGAACTTCCTCTGCTTCTTAATTAGCTTGCTAATCGTCTAGGAAGCCACTCTGACCACCACAACCAATGGACTGTGCTCCTCCCACTGAAAAACTGTGAACTGTGTCCTTCCTGGGGCCAGGGATGTGGCAATGTCAGAACGAGGACCTAAGTTCAGATCCTTAGAACCCACATAAAATGCCCAAGTAGGCATGTCAACCTGTGGGTGAGTCCAGCCTGGGAAGAGGGAGGTGAGATCCCCACAGTGAGTGAGACTAGCTATCTCTATGAGTTTTGGGGTTGATTAAGAGAGCCTACATCAATGAGTAACATGGATGATTCCTAACATTTGTCTCAGGTGCCACATGAGTGTTCATGTATATCCTCCACATATACATGTTCTCCATATATGAAAATATGTCTACACATACATGTGCACACACCAATATACACATGCACAGAAACACACACACACACTCCCACATGCTGCAGGTGCATATGCATCTGTGAAAATGGAGAAAGAGAAAATAAATTTTGTCTCTCTTAAGTTATGTCAGTTGGCATTAGCACATAGTGTCATAAGGCCACTGAGTCCCTTGTTTCCTGATATGGGCTACCAATGATTTCCTGCCTCCGCCTCCCAAGTGCTGGGATTATAGGTGTGAGCCATTATGGTCTGCAACATACATCATAAAATGAACAAGTCACTTCTTCCCCAAATTAGCTACTCTTCACTGGTATGCCATGTTTTACTAAACATAAAAATAACCCAACAATAAATAATTTAGATTTTGCAATCATATAGGCATTTTATAAGCCAGAAGTTTTGATCCCAAAGATTTTAGGTTGATAGTTCTTTTGTTAGAATCTCTAAGTCAACAAATACATGTTAAATAACAAGTCAAGTAACATGCAATCCTTAAGAAGTAAAGCTAAGTCTAACATAATTCTAATACGGCTTTCTTTCATCCTGTGTACATCAGTGGCCCATTGCAAGAGGCTTAGATGTTTTCTGTTTGTCTCCATTCCTTCAGTTGTAAAACAGGAACCTCAGAATTACCCCATCAAAGGAATGGTGTGAAGATTGACTTGATTGATGCTCCATCATTTCTGATGGGGCTATGTCCCAATACACCCAATACAGTTGTTGAAAATATTACAGGTTAGTGCACCTAACCTGCTGAGTATCCCAGTGTAGCCTGGCTACTCAGATATGTTCAGAACACTTCCATCAGTCACAGCTGCTCAAAGCCTGCTTCTTACTAAAATGTTGGCTATCTCATGTGATTTACTTAATATTGTATATTTTAATGATTCACTTAGTATTGTACATTCTTTAAAAGTCGGAGGAAAACAAAGTTAGGTTGGAGACCTAACCTTAAGTTGTTAAGAGGAGTTTCTGTCACCATAGTTGATTTGGTCTGATACCCACAGGGCAGCAGCAGGTACCGAAGTTTCCTATCCTGGAACCTTAGGATTGACAGCCTCACCCTAAGCTTTCTGGTTCTGGCTTCACAGAAAGCAACAACAAACTCAAGCATTGCTAAATAATACAAAAATAAATAAGCAGAAAGAATGCCTTCCCACAACCACCAGCCAGGGAAACACCTCAGGGGAGTGAGAAGCAGAGGAGCCAGGGGTCGTGGTGTAGGCTGGAAGGGTGAGCCTGGGGCTCATCCTGCTGTGAGAATATTACTGTGCTGCAAGCAGCTTGCCAAGTTTGAATTTGACTTTGAACATCTCTCTTATTGCATGGGGTCTATGAAGTGAAAAATTCAACCTTGGGACTTGGGGTTGGGGGGCACAGTGAGCGCCAAGAACCAGAGCAACCACAGAGAAGGCATTGCTATTGACCTCAGGCTTCCTCTCCATCACTGTTTATCTTCTCTGATCTTCTAAAAGATCCTCTGGCTACATACTCTACTGTTACCCCAACTGCTTTAGAGTCCTGGTATCAGAAAAAGAAAAAGAGTTTGGCACAAACATGTGGTTTGGAAATTTCAAAAAGGCAGGTGTTGAGGTCAGAACAGGAGACTAGGGATGTAGAGTTTATGGTTCAACAAAATAAATCAAATTTCTTGCCCTGGACCAAAGTTTTCTGTGCCCTAAATGATCAGACATTCATGGGAGGATCCTTCCAAGCACTGGTCTGACAAGCACAGGGTCACAGGACTCTGGGAAGAAACCCAGTCAATGTTGGATTTATAGATGCATTTGAGTGCATCAGAAAAACACATTACTGGAAGCAAAGAGACACTGCTGTAAAAGGAAAGAGAAAATTCAAGAATTCCACAGAAGAATCAATGGCTGCAACAAGATGACAAGGTGCCAAAGACCAAGGAAATGGCTGGATGAAGAAGCACCCCCCCACACCGTAATATGACCAAGCATCCTAAGGATGCTGGAAGCTTCCATAGTAGATAAGGAAAGTTACTCCCTTTTGCTTGAAGAATTTGCAGGAAAATTGAACCCTTGTCCAGCTGATTCACAGGGGAATCTTGTCAGCCACACACGGCAACTTTCTCATTTCCCCTTCACTGTTCTCTCAATGCAAAGCCACCAGAACACAGAAATCATAAACAGTCAGGTTTCAGTATGGTCAACCTGACGCAAACCTAGACGTATTATGGAAGAGGAAATCTTAATTGAGAAAGTGCCTCCATAGGACTGGCCTATAGCAAGCCTGTGGGGTTTGTCTTGATTAAAGATTGATATGGGAGAGCCCTGTCCACTGCAGGTGATGCCATTCCTGGGCTGAGGGTCCTGAGTTGCACAAGAAAGCAGGCTGAGCAAGCCATGAGGAGCAAGCCAGTAAGCAGTACCCCTTTGTGGCCTCTGCATTAGCTCCTGCCTCTGGGTCCCTGCTCTGGCTTCCTTGGATGATGCTTGTGATGTGAAGTGTACTCTGAAATAAACTTTTCCCTCCCCAAATTGATTTTGGTCGTGGCGTTCATCACAACAGAAATGCTAAGACAAGCACCACATCTCCTCAGATCAGAGGGTGAGACTTCTCCAAGAAGCTCACCCTGTGAATTTGTGCAAGATTGCCCTGTGTCTGTGTATTCTCTCATTTGTGCTGGCATTGTGCAGACACCGGGGTACAGCAGTTCAGATAACCCAGAGCTCAAACTGTAGAGGAAATAAAGAACAAGTAATCATGTGATGCCAAGGACAGGAAGTAATCATGTGACACCAAGTGATTTGGGCATCTGTGGAGGAAGCTTTATGACTTGTATGGAAATGAAGTGACAAACCCAAGGTTAAGTTTGTTCTAAACACCTCAAAATGTGCCCTAGAGCTCATTCAGGTGGACACCACCTCAGAGCCATTCCAGGCACTTGGTTTCTTCATCATTCACAACTTTACCTTCCCCTATCCATCTGACAAAAGGTGACTGTTCCTCTTTGATTGTTTCAATATCCATGACTTGCTGAATATGTCCCATTCCCCTACTGCAAAGTAGCAAAGGCATCTTAGGGAATCACAGAGTAAGGTACTAGATTCTTCCATCAGTAAAATTCTTTAGGATACTTTCCACATTATTCAACCTGATAATGTTAACATAGGATATCTTCACAGCTCCATATATATATCAAACACATAAAAATAACTGACCATGGTCAAAATTAACCTTGCAAAGAGCATTTGTCTAATGTACCAGTTTATTCTGCTTGGTGTACTGAGTATCAGAACTCTGCTAGCTGGGGATGGTGCTTGACAGAAAACATTTGACTTAAAATTAGAACATTCCAGAGCATCTCAAGTTGGAAGTAATTTAGAGATTATTCATTCCTTTCTGCCTTGGACGAAAGAGGAGAGCTGGAGAAGGCTGGGTGAATTAGCCAAAGGCATCAGGCCTCGGTGACTAGCAGCACATGAGGACCAATGGCAAGAGGCTAGTGGTTTTCTGCGACTACCACATCATGCCTGGCACACAGCTGCGCACCACACATAACACTGAAGTGAGTAAATAAGTGCTGAAAGTGTGTTAGCACTGTCCAAGGCCTGCACTAGAACATTTGCTCCCCTAATAGTCCAGTGACGTAGGTACTACTAACTGCCACCTATTAAGGTAAGTAAGAGACTTGGCTTAAGAGACAGAGATAGAAAAGGGAGGGCCAGGATTTGAAGCCACATGCATCTGTGATCTGTACACAGTGCTGTTCTGATAAATAAAGCGTGAATATAAAACAGCATATGTAACACTGAAGACACAGGAGGGGCCTTGGGAAACTACTTGGAATCCCTAACAGTGAGCCGTATATGAATTCACAAGCTGGCACTTTGTAGTACATACTCAGTAAAGAATGAGAACCTCAGGCCCTACATATAACCCTTGGGGCTGATGGAGACAATAGTTTACACAATCTAATCCTCAAAGGCTGTGTAAGATAAGACTGGGCACAGCATTTCTGTTCTTAACCAGCACGGTCTCCTTCACAAACATTTTGAATGATGAATGTGAATGTATAGTCACAATAACTCCACTTGGGAAGGGGCTAGCTAAATTTGCTTATTTTGAAGTGCTGGAGGGTATATCATCAGAGGGATTAGCAGGAGCACTATGCATCTGTCAGCATCCGGTCCTCACATGACCGCATGTCTCCGGCTGCTGACCTGGGAAGGCCTCTGCTGGCAGGCTGGGATTTTAGTGTCTCACATTGCTACCTCTGAGAGCAGCTTAGCAATTAATTATTCCCAAGAAACCTTGTAACTAAAAGCTCATTTTGTTAAACTTGACACGTGTCTATCCATGGTGACTGCAAAGTGCATTTGGGGACCTCTGTGGTCCCACCGTGACTAGTTCCTCTTCCTGGCTAATGGTCTGGACCTGGACCTGTGGGAATAGACACGTGGTCGCAAGGATGTGCTCTTCAGTATGACAAGAGTGGAGGTGCAGTATGAGGCTGCTTTTGAATGTGTGTGTGTGTGTGTGTGTGTGTGTGTGTGTGTGTGTGTGCATTCATTTCATGGGGGCATGTGGAGGTCAGAGGACAAGTATCACACATCTCCTTTCAATGTAGGTTGCAGGGATCAAACTCGCATCAGGGTAACCTCCGGCTACAGTTTGTATCTGGTCTGTCCCCTAGAAGCTCAGGTATTAGAGCTTGGTTGGTGGCCTGGCAGTGCAGAAGGTGGTAGAACCTGGTTAAGAAGTGCAATGTGGGGCTGGAGAGATGGCTCAGCGGTTAAGAGCACCGTCTGCTCTTTCAGAGGATCCGGGTTCAATTCCCAGCACCCACATGGCAGCTAACAACTGTCTGTAGTTCCAGGCAAACACCAAGGCAAATAAATAAATAAATAAAGTTAAAAAAAAAGAAGAAGAAGAAGTGCAATGTGCTGGGAGGCATTCATTAAAGGTGTGTCCACCAGGATAGCAAGATCCCAGCTTTTTCCTCTTCTGCCTGTGAAGCGAGCATGCTTGCTCTGCTCCCATGAAGTGTTGCCTTGTCAGAGACCCAAAGCAACTGGGCCAACCATGCGTTAAAATTGTGATCTAATCTGAACCTTTGCTTTTTTTTATGGTGGAAAAAGTATATTTAGAATTAGCCAGCTGGACTGAGTTTAGATGATCCCAATTTTGTTGGCAACATCCAGAGCATCATAATCAGGAGCCAATCAAACATATGCCTTCTTCTCTCTGTCAGGCCTTATGAGGGTGTTGACTTTGGCCACATCTATGTCATAGAGTTTCTTCACAGCCTGTTTGATCTGGTGCTTGTTGGCCTTGACATCCACAATGAACACAAGTGTGTTGTTGTCTTCTATCTTCTTCATGGCTGACTCAGTGGTCAGGGGGAACTTGATGATGGCATAGTGGTCAAGCTTGTTTCTCCTGGG
>PVIH01007335.1:0-101463 GCA_004025045.1 Sigmodon hispidus
GGGAAGAGACCTTGAATAAGGATATATAGGGAAAGCTGAACACAAAGAAAATATATGTGTAGCAATCTTATTTGTATTTCTACCCTTGATAAGCCATGCTTATGATTCTTATCCTCTGTATAGTTATTGTTAACTCTTCTGCATTTTAAATTCTTTTTACTGTTTTTTTTTTGATAAATACAAAATAAAGAAGAAAAAATAAATAAAGAGTCTAGTGCAATATACCTCAGTTATTAGATGCTTTTCAGCTTTGCAAGCAATTCCTCTGTTCTTTTCTTATAAGTCAGTCAGTGAGTATTCTTATGTGAATCATTCTCCACTATGAAATTTTCTTATGTCACCTGTTACTGCCTCAGAAATACATATTATGCTTAGGACAAATTATCCTGATACTATAATGTATGACTTCTGTATAGAATTACCAAGATTACAATTTACTATATTTTCACATTGAACTACCACTACATCTTACATTTAAAAATTCAAATAATACACAACTTAAAATATCCTCATGTCTTTAAAATACTTAGAACAAATGTCAACCTCCTGGACAAAGTCTATGAAGCCTCAATTTGGTTTGTACTTTACAGTTTATATCTCCAGCTAGTCCCCCTTAGTCCCTAGAATGACTGATGTCAGCACTTTAGGTAGTCAGCTTTTCAATACTGACCACCATGGTAGCATGTATCCAAGCAGTTCTATCCTTAGCAGTTAAGAACACCAATAGGAAACACTACTGTTTAAAGGTACCAAGATGAGTCAAAATAGCATAAGCTAAAAGAGACTTATCTCTAAAAGAGGAGACCCACATTGGTGGAAATGCACATTTTTAAGATTTTACTTCATAGCATTCACCAGTATACCTCTTAGAGTAGTTAGAATTCAACATAATTTCAGCTTCATGAGTTTGAGAATGGAGATGAATGGGAAAATGTGGTGATATATTATGTATTTAATAAAGCTTGCCTGAAAATTAGAGGACAGAGCCTAGACACAGATTTAGCCACAAAGGTCATGGAGTAATGACCAACCCACGCCTTTAATCCCAGTACTAGGGAGGCAGAGGTTCATCTGGATCTCTGTGAGCTCAAAGCCAAACCGAGTTAGGATGGTGGTGCACATCTTTGATCCCAGGACTTGGGATCCAATGCCTATGCTCCCAGTACTTGGGAAACATAGGCCTTTAATCGCAACACTAGGATTGTTGAACCAAGAAGTGAGATAGCTGAGCAAATAAGATAAGGCTGGAAGAGGCAAGATTTCAGCGTTCGCCTATGCTTCCCTTCCCTTTTGGCTGAGGACTCAAGAGACATTAGTCTGAGGATTCTTGGCAACAGGCTTGAGGAGTTAGCTGGGTGAGAAGTGGCTGTGGCTTGTTCCTCTGTCTCTCTGATCTTTCAGCTTTTCCCCAATATATGGCTCCAGGTTTTTATTTTAAGACCAAGTAGAATTCATGCAATAGAAAAATATTGTGAGGAGGTTGTTATACAACTGGGAAGCTCTAAATTCAAAGTTAAATGCTTGGCTGATTCCAAGTTTA
The DNA here is from genome assembly GCA_004025045.1 of Sigmodon hispidus. NCBI lineage: Eukaryota > Metazoa > Chordata > Mammalia > Rodentia > Cricetidae > Sigmodon > Sigmodon hispidus. The sequence goes on from PVIH01007335.1 coordinate 1,541, forward strand.
TAGAGTGACACTGCACGTAGCTTCAGTGAAGAAAACAGACCCTTTAGAGAAGTTAGACAGAGGGGAGTCTACATTTAAGAATTAAGATTCTGCCAAGCCAAAGTGTTGATAAATACATCAGTGTTTATTTAACATCCCAGAAGTACCATGTTTTAGAATAAAAAACAATAAATCAGGACTATATGATTTATGAATAATTTAGATATTTGATACAAAAAATATATATTCTTCAAAGCAAGTAATTAGACCTAAAATCTTTATAAGAAATCTATATGAAGTCTAGTAATTTTTATTTTGACAAATAACAAATTTAAAAAATATAATCATTAATCAAGATAAAAATTGTAGTTAATAAAAAATACAAATTAGATTTGAGGATTAGTAGACAGCTTAAAATACCTATAATAATATAAAGAAGATTTTGAAAGAAAAAAATGAGTATAATATGTAAAAAGATTAGGGAATATCTGAAGAGTGTAGAGATGTTTTTAAATAAACAAACAAAATTTCAAAACTGAAAAATACAAAATAAAATTTAATTGGATTACACTCATTGTGGATTAAATAAATAAAAGAAATAAGAAGTGAAGATCATCAAGAGAAATTTTTTATACCAAAGCATTGGTGAAACATAGTAAAAAAATAATATTAAAGAGTGCCCCCTCTGAACTCTATGGGTACACAGAGGTTGATCTGGGTCTAATCTTAGCTCCAAATCTTATTGACTCTCAAGTGCCTCCCACATCTGGATCCATTGGTTCAAGTCCAGTCTTTCTTACTAAAACAGAGCAGATAGCTCAACTAATATTCACAGTATCCCAGATGCTTAAACTAAACAAACTCCTTGAAGAGAGCAGAGCTGTTTGATGAGTACACCCTGACTCAAAACTGATGCAGGTGCAACCATAGAGGTAACCATTTTTCAGAGTTGTTAATGGAAATTAGCCTCCTCATCCCATCTCTTCCTCATTTACTCTTCATCCCATTTGTGTTCCCTGATTCATCTCTTACTCTTCTGGAAAATAGCCCAGAGAGTAAAAACTTTTCTTTGAAACCATGAGCAAAAGTTGTAGGCCAGAAAAGTATGTCTACACTTTATGTAATCCATGCCCTCCTGCTTCTTTTATTAAAATTCATCTTGAGGTTTCATTTTTTCTCTTTTTTTATTAAAAAAAAATGTTTTAATATACCCACTACTGTTCCCCCTGCCTCCCTCTTTCCAGTCATCCCCCAGGCTCCCCCACCTCATTCCCCCATTCATTCCTCAGAGTGGGTAAGGACTGCCAGCATGAATGCAATCTGGCATATCCAGCTGAGGTAGGACCAAGCCCCTCCCCCAATATCAAGCTTGAGCAAGGTGTTTCTTGCTCTCCCAACTCAACCATCCCATTTACTCATGTTCTCTTCCCACCTCCCTATTCTCCCTTCCCCACTGCCTGTGATTCCAATTTATTCAGGAGATCTTTTTCTATTCCCCTTCCCAGAGGTTCCATGGATGCCTCTCTTAGCTACTCAGGGGTTGTGGATTGTAACCTGGTTATCCTTTGCTCTATATCTAAAATCCACTTATACCTTGTTTATTTTTCTGGGTCTATGTTATTGAGGCTTCATTTTCATTGGCAGAAGAAGGAGGGAATAGTTCCTGTTTACAGACGAAAGTGATAAACAAGGTGTTGCAACCCTGATACTGAGAAATTAAAAGTAGAGGGGGTTAGAAAAACTGGGAAAACCCATAGTAAAACAATTGATTGCCTATTGTGTTACTTTCTGATCTTATTTGTCAGGGGAGAAGCTGACCCGTATTTGTCTTTGCATTGCTTTTCTAATTCTAACCTCTTTAGAAGCACAGATTGCAGAAGAAACTGATGGAGCACAGAGGGAGTGAAGAGGAGAGAAAGACCGTACCCATGCTCTTTTCCAACAGTATTACTATTACTGAATATTCTACAGCACTTGTGTCTGCTTAATGTGAACAGAGCGATGGTCAGATGAGCCTTGAGACAGAACTGATGACTATGGGATTACCAGACTGAGGAAGGGTGTAGCTGTCATCAGAAGGCTTTCAGTATTGCTTTATGAGAGTGGCATCCTTTTTCCACAATTACTTGAAGCTGCACCATATCAAATTTAAGATTTTCAGGATAGAAGTAAGAATACTTGGAGAATTCAGTTCATTATATTCTTTTCTCAAATTTACTTTCTCTGGTCATCATAAGTATTCTAAGATTATGTTCAAAATCAGCTTAGTATAGGGGTCAAATTACCATGCTAAATTATGATTGTTTTTAAACTGTAAGTATGTGCTTATTATTGGAGTAATTTATATGCTTATTTAAAAACATATTTTCAAGTCAATATAGTAATAAATATCCAAATTTACATCTGGCAAGTAACATAGAAAAAAAAGATACAGCATAATGACTAATGGCATACTCATTTAACATTCATGAGATTTAACTCAAATTAAAAAAGCTTTCAAACTTTTTAATTTTGATTGTATGTATATTCATGTCTCAGAGCTAATCACACAGGAGCAGTGAAGTTAGGATGATTTGATGTTTCATCTGTGCTACTGTCTGGTGGGCCTGGATGAATCACATCGAGCTGTGATGAATCACAGTCTTTACTTAAATGTTTTGCTCTAATTTCTATCAGCACAGCAGAGCAGAAAACAATTCACTCAGATAAATCCTCATAAGCTGATACAGCAGCTCATTTTATATATTTAAATAGAGTCCTAAATATTTCATGTACAGAGTTCTTTCTAATTTCAGAAGATAGGAAAAATGGTACTCCTGGACTTCCACTAGTTTATTTCTCATTCTAAATCCCTAAGCAAAGGATGGTGTTTCAGATAACATTGAGTTCATGTGAGATGGTCGAGAGAAACTGGAACCATTTCACAGAAAACTATACCTTCTTCAGGAAGATAATTTGAAAACATGTTTGCTTTCTATATGTGTTTGGTGGGACCAGAAGGACATGACATGATAAAGCTTGATAGTATTTTGATAGTCATTTTCCAGAAATAAAGTATAGTATTTCTTATTAGGAAAAGTTGCTATAAAATACTAGGAATATTTTCTAACTATGAAACATAAATATATTATTAAAAAAACCACTACTCTTGGGCTGGTGAGATGACTCCCGGAGTAAAGGCACTTTCTGGCAAATCTGGCAAGCTAAGTTCAATCCCCAGAGCCCACATAGTGGAAAAGAAAAATAACTGACTCCTGAAAATTGTCCTCTGACCTCCACATCTGAGCCATGACCTGAACATGCATGAGAAAACACACACACACACACACACACACACACACACACACACACATACACACACCACAAACTATGTTAAACTTTAAAATAAAACTACTACTCTATCACCTAAGCTTCAATACCTACTGCAATTACACTCTACTTTCTTCCTTATGGCTTCTTTAATAACAACAGAGTGTCCAATACAATGTTCATTGAACCAATGCAGAAGCCCTGGGTCTTAGAAGGGCTTGGGTCAGAAGAAGAAAGACAAAAGCCTTCAGCTCTCACTAAACAGCTGTGCATAGACTATGTTCCTAAAATCATTGAAGACTATAAGAAAAAATAATTTCAAGCTAGTAAGAATTATTTAATAAGAAAAATCCATATCACCTCAGTGTAATAGAAACAGATTAGGCATAAAAGTGGAAAATATAGAGTTTCCTTCTCCTAGAGTGATTACCACAATACAGGTTTGAGAGATCTTTGGCCTACAAATACAAAATGAGAATTCATTTTGGGTAATATCAAACCCATATAGCATGCTCTGGCAAGACAAAGCACGATATTGCAGTATTTTCAAAGAAGAAATACCCTTTACATTATTAAAGCCTTGCATCTCACAAGAAATTCAGGAACCAGTTTTCCAGCATCTTTTTTAAAAAATCACCTTTTGCACATTGAATCCCACAAATGTGTCTAATTAGGGAGAAAGCAACACATATGATGACATTTTAAACATAAAGTAGCATTAAAATCTGAAGTCTAGCCAGATACATAGTTAAAATTGACTAAAGTGTTTCAAATGCTATGTCTTTAAATTAATTTATGTTGAACACAGTAGGTACCAGAGTCAATTCCGGTTGCTATGACAACAGACACTGAAAATTTAAAGATTCAGCAGCAGGCTGGATTCCCTGCAAAGAGGGCTATTTTACATTAAAATTACATGCCACTGCAACAGTTTCAATGAAACATGTTAAACAGATACACATGCAAGCCATTTTTTTAAAAGACAATTTAATTAGTGTATGAGAAACAATGTTTATCACTTTAGCTTATGGTTCTCCTAGTTAGATTTAAGGAGTAAATTGAAACATAAATTTCAGGAAGTAAGCAACTAATTAACAAAATGCTATAATAAGGAAAAAGGAAAGATATCTAAGTAATCATGTAATCAAAATACAATAGAATATCTGACTGTAATATTTGTTTGCAAATGTACTGGTCAAAACAAACAAGGGAACCTGCAATCACATGAACACGAGAAATTTTCTAGGTTGATAAGATACACAATGATTTCTCTAAAGAGTACTTTAATTGGCTGTAAAAATTACTGGATTTGAAAACGGTTATGTTTGTATCATTCCAGCACAATTTTTATGAGGTCAAGGCTCATCAGTTGTAACAAATAAACACACTAACTCATGTAGCCCCCCAAATATAGTCACCTTGTGCATATAAACCAAATGGAGGGAAATGAGATGTGTGAGTCTATCAGTCAATGCTTGCCAAAGAGAAAAGGGAGATGGAGGCTTCAGGAAACAACATCTTCCAACACTCCCTCCAGTGGAATAGAAAAGAAGGAAGAAAAGCCCTCTAGAGTCTGGCTAGCTGAACATCATGCTAGCAAGGTTCCTGTTCAGTCTTTGCTAATATTCTCTCACCCACATTTATAGAGAACAGTTGCCTTCCCTGTTGTTTGGTCTACTGAGGTGCAATATTACACTGAAGCTGGCTTATCCTGTGCCACTCATTAAAATTGGTTCCCTCCATGCTGTCCTTGGTGCCAATAGTTAATTCAATTTGAAATAGAAGATTTACTTCACTCTGTTTAGTTTATAATTCTCAAATTAGATTCCTTAATCAAGTTTTGCTTTTACATCCTATTTGCAAGAGGAAGAAGCAATGGGACATACTACATAGAAAGGGAGGATTCATCTTCCTTAATTATGACCCTTATGCTAAGCTTCATGAAATATGTCAAGTCAGAATATTTATTCATTGCTCAACTCAATCCTTCCATAGTTTATAGGAACTCTTAAAAATCCTAGTATATTTACCATTTAAATGTTTCTTTCCCATGAAGAAAAGAGCTAAAAAGAAAAAATACATTATTGGATCTAAAACATACAGTAGCCTTGGAATATATGCTACAAAAGACAAACATCAGTGAATCTGCATTCTAAATATATTTAGATATGGGAAAGAGAACATTTTTAATTGGTAAGTACAATATTGATTCTCTACTCTGAAATTAGGGGATATTAATTAAATTGAAAACACATTCATTATCAGCATAAATAAAACCTATAATAAGACACAGGAAGAAAAAATATGTGATCAAAACCTTTAAGATAACTCAGGTAGCATAAGTTGTCCTTTGTTTCTTTCTAAGTAGTGTGAAAATAAAAAACTACTAAAATGGAGTGAGTAGACAACTATAAATATGAGGCTGTGTGTTGTTTAAACCATGTGTTTATTTAATCTAACAGGAACAGCTTGTCCCATTAAACTATCTCAGTCTTCAAGAGTCTTCTTTAGGTATTTATAGTCCTTCCAACAGGCTGCAACCATTATAGTTCATAATGACTTTTCACACATTTCTGTTTAACTTATCAGCAACAACATTTAAAGATGTGCTACATGAAGCAAGAAATTGTTTATACCTAATTTGTACCTCTCAAAATCATCCATTATCCAGGTAGAATAAATATGGAAAGCTGTTATCATTACTAATTAGGTGTTACAGTTGGAGAGACTGGAAAGCCACATTGTCTCTTTAATCCTTGAAAGAATAAAATGTTCAGAACTGTCAGAAGCAAGGCAAAGGTTAGTGTCAGAGGAATAATGAGACTGTCTGATCTGGATCATGCAAAAGCTGACAGTGGTGCTAAATACATACATAAATATAGTATACACACAGATAGACAGACTAGATTAGATAGATAGATAGATGATAGATAGATAGACAGATGATAATAGATAGATAGATAGATGATAGACAGATGATAGATAGATAGATAGACAGATGATAGATAGATAGACAGATGATAGATAGGCAGATGATAGACAGATAGATAGACAGATGATAGATAGATAGGCAGATGATAGATAGACAGATGATAGACAGATATATATATATATAGATAGATAGATAGATAGATAGATAGATAGATAGATAGTTGGTTGAATGGATGGATGGATGGATGGATGGATGGATGGATGGATGGATATACTTGAGTGTATCAGGAAATATATTGAGAAAGAAGAAGGATATCTTTAAAGCTTAGATTTGCCAAGAATACTAGGCTGGAGTGATGGAAAGGAGGGGCATTCTAGAAGACAGAATCAGTGTGATGGTACAAAGTGGGAACATCCATTCTAGAGACATTAAAGGGACATGTTGATGAACTAAAATCTTGGCCAGAAAAGCTTCAAATTCTCATCCGAGGAACATTGATGTTATTATTTAATTAAGATCTAGCACTAAAAAAGGGCAAGCTGTGACACCTTTTCAGTAAATTTCATGTGACAAACATCTGTAAATAGACTGAACTTGGAAGCTATGGCATAAAGACAGAAGTTTGTCCAAGTGGAGTAATTATACATAGCCTTGGGTTAGTTACAGCAGGAGTCCAAGAAAGGGATGGTTTTGAATTTTTGCAGATAGAGCTGGGTGTGTCAGTGCACACCACCCCAGCAAGAAGGTTGAAGAAAGAGGATCTCAAGTTTCAGACCTAAGGCAGCCTGGACTACAATCCCAGCAAAAAGAAGATAGATAGAGGGAAAAAAACCTGAGGGCCTATTGGTCAGACAATCTAATGCAATTGATGAGGTTCTGGCCCCTGAGCAATCCTACGTTAAAGGACATGGATGATATTCCTTAGGATAACACCCAACATTGTCATCTGGCCTCACATGTATGTTCTCTCTCTCTCTCTCTCTCTCTCTCTCTCTCTCTCTCTCTCTCTCTCTCTCTCTCTCACACACACACACACACACACACACACACACACACACACACACACACACACACCACAGTCTCACACATGCATACAGTCAAATTCAAATGCATATACAACTATGGCAAACTTGAGATGAGAATCTTTAAAAGTTGAGAGCTAAGGTCTTAAGGGATATAAAAAAAAATCAGAGTAGTAAATGTTAAATCACATTTAAATAATGTTTTAATTCTCTTCTTAACAAGCATCGTCTCCCTTTGAATTGCCCATCCCCATTGCTTCCTTTCAACCAGTCAGGCAGAAAGTGAACTAAATAGACTACTGTTTTTTAGCTTAATAAAATTCTGAAGATTTAAATAGTACCTGTAAGGGATGCTTATTCCAAAAACGGGCAAAAAAAAAAAAAAAGCCTTTTAAAAAAAAATTTATACATTCCCACTTTTTTTTAAAAAAATAAAAGATTTGTTTATGCATTGTATATATATGGGTACTTTTTCTGTATGTACATCTGTGCACCAGAAAAGGGAATGAGATCGCATTATAGATAGTTGTGAGCCTCCAACTTTGGTTGATGAGAATTAACTCAGGAACCCTGGAAGAATAGACAGTGCTCTTAGCCACTGAGCCATCATCCCTCCATCCTTACCTTCCCTTCTCTAGGAGTGCATTCTGGTGAATGAGTCCATGGTCAGAGGGAATGGAGACCTTGTTTATGTAACTTATACCAGTGAGGAACTCTATGAGCTTTCTTCTATCTTTTCATTCTCTTTTCCTCAGATGATCACTCAGATCACCTTGGCAGTCTCTGAGACTTCTAGTGTAGACAGTGAGGCACTTTTAATTTGGGGTTCAATTGTTATGACTCAAGTGATATTCCTAGTGATGAATGCTGGCTACCTAAAATTCTACCAAGGAATATTTTAGTTTTTTTTTTTTTATCCCCTGATTCTTACTCAATCATGTCCCTGGCCATCCAATGGGCAGCAGTTGCTACAAATGTTATCTTCCCACACTGCATTCTGCCCCAAATCAGTGGTGTTCAACCTGTGGGTTGTGACCCATTTAGGATCAAACAACCTTTCAGAGGGGTCACCTAAGACCAGGAAATATTAGATATTACATTACAATTCAACAGAAGCAAAATAGCATTCATGAAGTAGTAATGAAAATAATGTTATGGTTGGGGGTCACTACAACATGAGGAACTGATTTAAAGAGTCACAACATAATGAAGGTTGTAAACCACTGCTATAAATAACAAAAGGATAGGCTAGTAAAGCTTAACTTCAGGGCCTGAGTAAATAATCAAAATGGAGAGCACAAAATGTATTTAAACATAACCATAATCTGAGTTGGCATAAGGTAGTCTTTTAAAAATGTGAGAAGTCTCTCCATCCTTATAACATCCAGATGAACGCACCTGTGCTTCTCTGGCTCAAGTCCAAATAAGTGATCATCTGGGAAAACATTCAAATGTTTCTGTTCCTAGCCCCTGTTCTTCTCAAAAAACATTCCAGAAAGAGTCAATTTTTTATTTAATCATGTGAACCTAAGGGAAGGTTTTCTCTATCATATAGGACCTTTTAGGCTGCATCTAATCTCCATGGTGGCACAGAGTACAATCTCCAATTTAGCTGTGAATATGACAGCATATTAACAGTAGAGAATATAAATTCTATTGTTCATATGGCAACAGAAAAAACAAAGGAATTTAGAAAAGCCTTCCTCAAGACAATAGCCTGGCTTGGATGGATAATAATTCGTTTTACAATCTTATATTGTGTACCAGAATCTAAGTACTCCCTTAATATCATAATCTTCCAGAGAAGAAGGAATCTCGGGTAGACTAGCTGAAAGTTCCCTAATAGGAAAAAAAATCACATAAATATGTTTAAGTATAACTCATGGATCTGTGCAACTAGTATTTCACAGGGCTACCAAAATTAATAACTGAGGAGACTTCAAAATCTCACAGTAGAGACAGCATACCTTGCTTGAAAATGGAATCTCAGTCCAACATTGATGCCAATTTTGGACCCAACATTGATACAAATTCTATACAAAACCTGAATAAATACACTCATGCTGTGCAGAAGATTCAATATGAGAGCAGAAACAGAGGGTTCACTGTGGAGGCCTGTACATTAAGCAATTTAGTAAATTTCAGTTGACAGTAAGTTGATTACCTGATATACAATTGAAGTTATTAAAGAAGAAAAAGAGGAGGATTGGGAACATGTTGTTTATGTGTATAACACTTGTTTCCATACCCATTTTTTGCTTTTCTGTTTTCTTCTTGTATTTTTCTGTTACCTTTACATTTAAGGTGGATGTCCATAAACCTGTTACTCAATTTATCATTTATCTGTGATTCTTTTCCAACATGAAGATAGAAGTTCATCTTTCAGATTTTTACTCTAGAAGTTTCCATGATATTCTGGCAAAGTATAAGAATTACCTAAGACTATAAAACTATGTATTCCATAGGGGAAAATCTCATTGTCTTTTAACTAAAAGACTGTTGTTCCTGTCCTGTTATTTACAATCTGTGTGACAATGGGAAAGACACTAAGATCTATACACCTCTTGTTCCTTATCTCTAACATAAGGATAATAGTGTGTCCTCATTTCATTGAATGATTGTGGTAATGAAGCTCAACTGAGGAGTTTGTTGTAAAAACTCTCTGAATTACATGTTTCTCCATAACCCCAAAATGGCTTCCTCAAGATATATCTCTCTTTGCTATCTCTCTCTCTGTGCCCCCCTGAAATCAACCAAACATCCAGTTCCTGCTCGTTCTCTTCCCATCTCCCCTTACCCTCAATGACCCCAGGTAAGATTCCAAGCAATAGTGGAGAGGGTTCCTGAACTGACTTTCCCCTGTAATTAAATTGATGACCATCCTAATTGTCATCATGGAAACTTCATCCAGCAACTGAAGCAGTTGCAGAGATCCACAGCTAAGCACTGGGCTGAGCTCCCAGTCCAGTAGAAGAAAAGGAGGAGATCAAAGGGGTCAAGATCATAATGGGAGAAACCCACAGAGACAGCTGACCTGAGCTACTGAGAGCTGACTGATGCTGGGTTGACAGTTGGGGAACCTGAATGGGACTGTACTAGTCTCTATGAATGTGGATGACAGTTGTGTGGCTTAGGAAGTTTGTGGGGCCAGTGGCAATGGGACCAAGATTTATCCCAAGTGCATGAACTGGTCTTTTGGAATTCATTTCCTAGAGAGGGATACCTTGCTTAGCCTTGATACTGGGGGGAAGGTCTTATTCCTACCTCAACTTGATTTGTAGACTTTGTTGACTCCTTATGAGAGGCTTTAACCTCTCTGAGCATTGGGTTGGGGTAGGGGGAAGCTGGGAGGTGAGCAGCTGGGGGTGTGTGAGAGGAGGGGGCCGAGGGAGAACTGTGGCTGGTATGTAAAATGAAAAAAAAACTATTAAATTAAAAAAATTAAAAACTCCCTGAAAAATTCAAACTCCTCAACCCATGGTTCAACATGACTAGTGCCTCCGTCCTAATTTGTAGTCTTCTCTGAGTCTACTCATGTTCCTCAGGACTTCATCACACCCAAAGCTACTCATTGAAAATATTTTTCTCCTTGGTCATAAACATTCATCATACCCAATTTAATCAAGTATTTATAATTACCCTTGAACTTATGAAAATGAGAGATTAGTAGAGTGTCTCAGCTTTCTTAAGGCTACATTGCATGGCCACTCAAGTCATAACAAACTTCCTGTGATTTTCTTATCTGCCTGCCTTATTTGCCCACTCCATTTTCTCTGTTCCCTGGGCTCAACTTAATGATCTTGTCTTGTATTTGAACTCTTGTCTTTCAATGTGACTCATGGAGAAACAGAATTAAGATGGTATCTCTTAAACCACTCTTGCCTTCTTTGTCTGTCCCAAGAAAAATCTCTAAAGGTTGTAAGTCTAAAAGGCGAGCCTAAAATGTTATTTCTCCTTTTTAATCTTTTGATTAAAAACATAATGGCAAATTTTCCATTAATAGTACACAATGTGTGGCTTTTTTCCCTGGCTGATGCATCCTGCTGTCTCCAGGCCACTGAGTTCTGACTCAGCCATGCATGTTTAAGATTCATCCTGCCAGCTACCACCAGACTCTCTACTCAGACCTGTGTTATATAGAACAAACGCTAGTGACTAACTTTTAGTCTCTCATTGTCTTGGTGGAGTGAATGAACCTTAAAAGGGCTAGCTTCCCAACAGTCCTGCTAACCTAAGCTTCATATAATTTCATAGTTCTACAAAAACTAAGTATTGGCAAGCCCTGTTTCTATACCATGTTTTAGTCAGCCTACAAATTAACGGATTTCCTTATAACTACACCTTTTTGATTAGTAAAATATACTTTCTTTAATCATTGTTTTGTCTTCATTTTAACTGGAAATCTCCACTTTAAATACAAAGCTATGTAGATAGTTTTGAGTCTTTGCTGTGTCTCTCAATATGGGACCTAGATATTCCTTACTTTCTTGGGCCTCCATCCCATTTTTTTCAAATTAGAAATAATAAGAAACCGGAATCTTTCAGGTAATTATTTATATGATTATTGTATAGTTTTTTACATAGTGAGCATGTTACCTTATTTTTAAAGGAACTGACAATGCTTTCTTTCTTCCCTTACCAAGCATCTGTATTGTTACCAAACTCCATGATGAGTGAGTAAAATGCAACCTCTTTTCAATTCCTCAAGAATTTACCATTTACTTGGGAGACATATATGTGTTTATTTGGTTTTCTGTTCTGTTTTGAGAAGTGTATCAGCATGTAACCCTCACTAGCCTGAAATTTGCTATGTAGAACAGGCTGGCCTCAAATTCACAAAGATCTGCTTGTTTCTACTCCTAAATGATAGGATTAAAGGTATGCGTCAACATGTGCCACAGACATACATATTTTAAAATTAAGTATCTGAAACACACACAACACTTCTGTCACTATGCTACTGTGTATTAATATGAAATGAGATGATAATTACAATCAAAACTAAGGCATCTCGAATACAACACTAATGTGCCAGCTATAATTTTTATAGACCATACTATCTTGAGAAGTCTATGAGAAAATCTCATAGTCAGTAGATGAAATTTCATAATTTTGTCATTCTTAAGAGCTAGGACTTGAGGGCTAATGCTGAGGTGAAACTAAAAAGAAGACACAAATAAGGGTGTCATTCATCTTTGAGTCATGGTAAATGCAAAATAAAATTGTTACCATGTAAGGCTTTGTAATAGATAAAGAGAAATATACTGCTGGTCTGCTCACTCTTCATATCTTTCCACTAAAATTACCGCTGGTGTTACAACTGACATCAGCTGGATAAGCAGTTAAAAGCCTGAGAAGCTTAGCCGTCCTATGCCAAAAATACTTCCCAATACATTTTCTTGAGCACTATAGCAAAAACCTATACTGCCTCCTATCTGAAAAAACAGTGGCACGTTTTCTTCTTGTACTAAAAGAGCTGTGTGTGTGTGTGTGTGTGTGTGTGTGTGTGTGTGTGTGTGTGTGATATGCTCTTGACTCAACTTGTCCTCAAACTGGGAATTTCTACAGCTGACTCTTACATGCCATTCCTTAAATGGGGAGCCCAGAGATTACATACCTTTCAAGATCTACTCTGTGTTCTATCTAGGTAAGTAGGGTGTTGTGTGCTAGAATAACTGAAGAGGATGAGGCTTTACAAGTAGGTTAAGTGGTGTGTTTAATTAAGACAGGAAGAGATATAGTTGACACTCATAATTCCAACCATAAAAGTTCATTGTGTTAACACCTGGTTCTCAGACCTAATTTTAAAACTGTTTGTTCCTGACACGCTGTGAGAAACTGCAACTTTATTAAATGAGTAATAAAAGGATGGGGTTCAGTACATGGAAGGTCAGCTGAGTCTTCTTCATAACCTTAGCTTCCCACACCAATGAAAGTAAATGTTTAATTTCTAAAAATAATTATTTACTTATAATGCATACATTTCTATAATTATTTTTATTTTGAGAGTAGCTCTAACTACCTTATTCTCAATTCTTTAAATTTCAGACCTATTTTTTATAATGGCAAACATAATTTTATCTGTTATTTAATGAATATTACATTTTAATTTTAATAGACTTGATATTATTTTCATTATGGTTTAGCAGATGGTACTCTTCATTGTGATGCTCAGGAGAAACATCTGTAAACCAGGTTTCTGTAGTGGGGACAACAGTGACACCTACTATATATTTTATTATATAAAAAGGGGGTGCACATCCCACTCCTTTGTTGAAAGCAATAGGGTTCTACATTCAGAATTTTTCAGGCATTTGTAGTTTTATACGGATTCATGTTCTGAGCTTTTTCCTTTTTAAAAAACACCTATGTCTCTCAAGTGCTAGTATTCATGATTATGCTTGGCTTCTATTATTTCTTTTATGAAAAAAATAGAAATCCAATTGCTTGAAAGTAAAAAAACAAAAAAGGAATCCAAAGGTTTCTGCAATTAATGAGGCAATTCTGAAAGAAGTTTCTTCTGAATGATTTGAGAATAAAGTATCTAGGCTTAGAGAGACCTTAGACATTTTTGCTTTTTCCAATATAATTGTGTCTTTTCCATTTTCAATCCAACCAATTTTCATCAAGGTACAGTGCTGTGGAACAAATATAAAGAGATGATAAGAACCAAGGAAGCAACTGCACTATTGGAGGTTGTTGCTGATATAGTTACTAATTAAACCATAAGGCAATGAAGGGTAAACACAGAGTCCCAGACAACAGAGACAAGAGTACCATATCTGTTGTCATGGTCTGGCTCATGGTTATTCTCTTGGACTATACACACTTCCAGATGTCCTCTGTGGAATCCTGTGTGTTGCTTATGCTCATGAGCAACTGTTGCAGGATGGTGAAAAGTTTCAGGTAGGCTAAAGATTATCTCCATTTAGCACAGAAAAGAGAAAATGCATCTGATGAGCTTAGGTATATACTGAAAAGAAGAATGATTAACTAAGTAATACAAAGGGGTTAGTAGCCATCCAATTACAGGGGTATCCTCTGTGAAAGGCAGGAAGACTTAACGGGGAAATGGAGGTCATAGAGACTGAGGAACAACATTACACTGATTTTTCAAAGAAAAATGTTGCCTGTTACCACATGCAGCTATACTAGACAACTACTATGCCCCACTAGTAACAACTGGACTCTCTAAATTTGATAGCCACCTATGCTCTACAAGCCCTTCTTTGATTCCACTAGAAAACAGAGTCTCAGCTTTTCTAAATTCACAGCTGAGATGTGTTAGAGTCCACAGATTCTAATGTACATACCACTTTTCTTTTTACTTGGCCTTGGACAACATGAATTCTTTTATAATATTTTAAAACATGTAAAATGCTTGTCTGTTTTAAGTTTTGAGTGCATGCTGCTTTCCAGGTACCATACTAGATTCATAAAGAATTTCTCAATTTCATTCTCATAATTTGTAATGTCATAATGTCAGTTTTAGTGGTATAAATGAGAAAGACACTGTTATATCTATTTGAAATGAATAAAGCCATATTCAGCAATATTGAATTGTATGCAGCACAAAAACAAACAATTAGCAAGGGGACAAAAACAAACATTCGGGTGTCTGAATTTCAACAGAATTAAGAGGCAGATTAGAAAAACTGACTATAGCCAAAGATGTATTCACCTTCTACGTTCACTTCCATGACTTAATTCAAGGTCACACTTCTGTTTAAACTACTCCAATGCAAAGGTCCTTTTTGCAGTCTGTTTTCATCTATTCTTTGCCAGTCCAGCTTCTAACTTAAAACAATATTTTTTCAAATGCATCAAAAGATTCTAATTTTTTGCAAAGGCATGCAGATAATAAGGGTCAGAGTGAAAACAGAGACCTAAGTCTTCTGACTTTTAGTTCTTATAGATCTGGCTTTCTTTTACTCTTTTTAAATATGTAATATATATATATATATATATATATATATATATATATATATCACCCAAATTATGAATTACAGTCATTTTTTTAAATTTTAAAGACAGTTTTAAAATTGTAAGTATAGTGCTATTACCAGTAATTTTGATTCTATTCCATGTAACTTCCTAGATAAAAATAAGTGATTACTAGAAATTTTAGATAAAGACAATACAAGTAGCAATAGTTAGTGAACAATTGTAGCCAGATGTTTTCTGACCCATCCGGATCCTTGGTCCAAAGGAATTTCTCTCACTCATGGTTCCATAGCTGTTTACAAAATAATTACTCAGAGGCTTATATTAATTGCAAACTCTTTGGCCTATGTCTCAAGCTCATTACCAACTAGCTCTTATAACTTAACTCAACCCATTTCTATTAATCTGTGTATTGCTAAGTGTGTTCCATGGCTTTATCTGTGTTTCATTACATTGTGCTGTTAGCTTTTTGTGTGTGGGGAGAGACACAGACATTCACTACCAGGTGCCATACAAAAATTTATTTCAGAGAGTTACCAAGAGGCAGGTTCCCAGAAAAGAGCAGGAGAGGAGGAAGAGAAAGAGAAACGAGAGAGAAGGCTGTCACATGACGTTTCTTTTTAAAAGAAGGAGTGGGCAAGAATCTACGTAGCCACGCCTAGGAGTGTGCCCTCCGTACATGGTGCCATGTTGGCTTTATCACATGGCTGCTACATGCCAGGAAATTTTATTTTACCCAGGACCATGTTGGGTCCACCACATGGCGTGCCAGGAATACTTAAATTTGCTTCATGGGCAGTAGCCTGCAGTGTCTCGTTGACTCTGCCCTTCTTTATCTTTATCTCTGCTTGGATTTCCTGACTGCCTCTGAGCTGCCTTGCCAGAGGCCAAAGCAGCTTATTAGCAAATGGTAATAAAGCATATTCACAGCATACAAGGACACCCCACAATCTTATTTACAGACATGAATATGTAAACAGTAGCAAGGTGAAATTAAAAAAAATATGATTAAGTTTGTTCTTTAAATGAAAGAATAATTTTAATCAAAAAACTATTATTATTTCATATCTTAACTGATTGAAAAGAGCCACATGGCTGGTCATCTCAATACCTGAAGAAAATAGTTTGAAATAAACAGTGGACCATAATAAAAGATTTGTGCTAATGAAGAGATATCTGCATGTGCTAATTTATTGCAGCCTTGTTCACAATTGCCAAGGAAAGGGTCCAATCAACAGCCAAATCAGTGAACAAAAGCTGCTATCTATACTCAGTGAAATACTGTTGTCAGGAACAGAATGACATGCAGCCATTTTTAGCAACACACAGAGAACTGAAAAGTTTATGTTAAGTGAAACAAATCCGACAGAGAGAAATGGATGTTGTATGTTCTCACGTAACAACCTGAAGTTTAATCTTATCTGAGCAGAAAAGAGAATGGATAGAGGTGAGTGCAGGGAGTGTGTGAAGTAGATTACTGGAGAGAACATCTTACCAGGAACAAGGCTGTATAGCTGGAGAGGAAAAATGCCTTCCACTGTTCCCTAGCTCAGCTGGAAGACTATGGCAGGCAATAGTTACATTATGTGAGTATTTCAAAAGATCTCAAAGAAAGGACTCTGGATGTCTATACTACAAAGATAATGATAAATGTTTGAGGTGAGAAATATACCAATACCTCTATTATGATCATTTTGTACACACACACACACACACATACATACACATCAAAGGTCACACTGCATTCCAAAAGTGTGTGCTATTACTGCATGTCAATTAAAAATAAAACTATACCTTTGAAATTTTTTCTAAAATTTAGTAAACATGGAATGCTTGAAATCAGATTAAATATGTCAGCAGTGATGAGTCAATAGAGGTCTGAAAAATTATTCTCTGAGCATTCTTACGTTAACTTTGGTTTTACAAGAAATAAATTACAACCTAAGGGTTGAATGGAATGCTTCAAAAATTTGATCTCTTCAAGGAGAAAGAAGTAAAAAAGAGAATCTCCCCTTTGTACTCAGAAGACTAGTAATCTAATTACACACCATGATAGAGTCAATTTACTGTAGGGAGGATAGAGTACTCTTGTTCTAACTTTTTATTTTAGACAGTCTTTATGGCATCGTGCTAGCTGATTATGATGTTAAATAGTGCAGTGTCCTAGGTCCTCCAGACAATTACATGCTAATTGTCCTCCTTCAAGGAGCCTGTCTTTCAAAACATGGGGAAGTTTAGCTGGTGACTCCCTAGAACCTTCATCCCTACTAACTAGTGCTTATAGTACTGGAAGGTCCTATGCATACTACAAAGAAAGGTAACTGTGGACTCAGCTACAAATCTTTGATCTACAGTGAAGACCTGCCTGCAAGATGAGTTAGTGCAATAGTTAGTGCAGAGCTTGTAGGAGTAACCAACCAATATATGATTGAATTTAAGGTCCATGTAGTGAGATGGAACCGATTCCCTATATTGCTCAAGTGGCCAAGCACCTGAGACAGAGTTGGCCAGGAACATAGGTGAAAAGCAATCACTCCTGTTTAACTAAAAATAAATTAATTAAAATAACTCCTGAAGACATTCTGCTGCACTCATAGATCAATGTCTTGATCAGCCATCATCAAATAAGCAGGACAGGAACAAATAGAAAGATTCACACCCAGATAATGTGAAGAGAGTATTGTGGGGTATCCACCAGAGAAGACTACTCAGACATAGGTTAAGAACAATTTTTTAAAAAGTCTTTATTAGCCAGCTAGTGACTACCTGGGTGTTTGGGATCCCAGTGCAGCACCAAGCCATTCTCAGAGTAAGCTTTTAGGCACGAAACCATATTCTAAATTCAGTTAAGAAGAACATTTAGCCAGTAGAACTACAGAAGCCAAAAAGCAAGGTTAGTATACACTTAGAAAATTTCCCAGAACTACAGACTTTGATAGATTAAATCTTTGTTTTTATTTTGGCAGGTAGAGCTGAGTTTTATGGCCTGAATGGTACTATCAATCATGGAATCAGTGTGCTAAGTTCTGAGAGACTGTTAAAAGAGTGAGAGACCTTGGAGCATTAAGCCCTAAATGAGATGATTTTATCAAATCTCTCCTCTCAGAGCCCAGGGAACCTAAAGAAGAGGAAGCAAGAAAATTGGAAGACCCAGAGGGGATGAAATACACCAAAGTAACAAGGCTATCTAAGTGTTGCAGGACTGAGGATAATATGAACTCACAGAGTCTGGCAGCATACTCAGAATCTGCACAGAGTCTGTGTCAGGAGGGGTCCCAATACTGAGAGGGGAAGTAGACACATGTCCCCATTCCTAACCTAGAAGCTATCTCTAATTGATAACACTCACAAATAAAAAAATTATTTAGGCAGGTAGAACTCTAAGTTTGAGGCCAGTCTGTTCTACAAAGTAGGTTCCTGGACAGTCAGGGCTACACAGAGAATCCCCATCTTGAAGAAAAAAAAATAGGTTTTTTTCAATGGAGTCTTACTGGATATATAAAGCACTCTTAAGAACAGGCCCCACACAGCTAATACACAAAACAAATTCAATAACATTTTTTGAGGTTATTTGTCTCATAATGTTTTGTCAAAGTACTTTTTTTAACCTTACAGGTGCTCTGTGTATACATTGAGACTTCTAGTTTTGTAAGTTATGGAATTTCTTTGTTTATGAACATCTGTGTCTCTGTGTCTAAATGAGTTTTCTTATGGTTTTGTGGGTTTTCTGTGGCTATTTTTCTTCTATTTGTTTTTGTTTGTTTGTTTGAATTGTCCTATTCAGATCTGTTTGATTTTGTTTTATCTTATATTATTATTGTTGTTTAGATGCATTTTTGTTTCCTAAGGACAGACAGAAGACTGTGGATTCTGATAAGAGGAGAGGTGAAGGGTTCAGAAGATGTAGAAGAGAGAAACTGTAGTTAGAATATATTGTAGAAAAAATATTTTCAATAAACAAAAACAATAATAAAAGATTGCAACAAGAATTAACAACTTAGTTTTTGTTTGTTTTTTTGTTTTGTTTTGTTTTTCAATTTCCTCCCAACAACAAAGGTAAATTCAAAGGAAACTATACATAATCTAAACAAATGAGTCATAGTCTGAATGACAAAAATGTATTGAAAATACAGAAATCCTACATCTTGTTTTTTAATGCAGTTATGCTTCATTTTAAAAGACCATATCACCCTCTGCCTTATTTGTTGCTTAGATAGCATTTCTCAAGCAGTGTTCTATACAAATTTATTTGGTAGAAGATGCTAGTGTATTTTCCAAGAAAAAAATATTCCATGCTCACTAGAGTTTAAAATCTCTTCATGTCAAGCTCCCCTAGGCCATTTACAGTATGTTTCCTGCAATAAAGACTGAGAAATTCTGCAATAAAGATAAAGATGGAATCTTCCCATTAAATATTTTCAAAGAATGCCTAATGTTCTATGAAAGAAATGCCAAATAAATTTGAAAAACAGAACAAACCCAAGACTAAAGTGGTATGTTTAAGATTTATAAGGCCTTCAGGATTTCTCATGCCTATTCTACAATCGAATGTTTCTGCCCAAAATATGTTCTAACATCTTTCAAAAAGACAGATTTCCTAAATAACAGGTTTTCATTGAAATGCTAATGACTAGAATGACTAGGAATCTATCACACATTTCAGGAGAGAATTTTTTGATAATATTTTAAAGTCAAAGACTCTACCTTTTGTAGTAAATTATAATATGGTAATTCTTCACATTCACTTTACAACTTTCTGATTTTCCTTTCATTTACTTAGTTTTCATCAAATATTTCCATCAAACAGTCATATTGTAGATTATTGGTTTGGGGTTAAATCACAAAACCAGAGTGCTTGCCTGTAGATAGCACCATGTATGAATTCATTTCTTCATATTAATTGGCTATTCATTTTTTTTGAAGCAATAGTAAAACTGTTTATTTGATAGTAGCTGAAAATAGGTAATTTTTTATAATTCTTTTACATACTTAACTAATATATAATAATAAAAACATTTTTTATTTTATTTTATAAGAACATTTTAAAGTCACCTTACTAAGTTAGAAAGTAAGAAATGTTTAAAAACTTAAGCTTTGGTTTAAGTGTAAGTTTGACACAAAAAGATATATGCTCCTAGAGTAATTTACTCTCTTTTTATGATTGTAGAGTGACATTCCCAGTGCCCAGAGGAAGTGCTTTACTACATACAGTTAAAATGGCCTGAGTTCTCATGGAGAGACACCAACAAAAGAAAGACTCACAGATTCAAGAAGCTGTTCCATGGATGATCAAAAAGAAAGCAAATTTGTTTTTAGTTAAGGAATAAAGCATAGACCACTGATTAAAAGAGTTACCATTATATATTGTTTCTCGTGTTGATACTCAGCTTTAATCCCTGGTAGTCAGATAGGATACCAGGTATTATCTCAATTTTCTTGTATTGGCTGACTTACTTTGCATCTAATCAATTGTAGAAGAAATTCCATAATGTCTGGGGCAGAGGAGATACAGTCTTTTGAGTTTTGGTGAAGTGGCCTATAGATTTTTATCTGGTTGATTTGTAACGTTATAAGGCCCAAATAGTTCCTTATTAATGAATGATATTCACAGCATACAGAAGGACATTCCACATCACTTATACACATAAAATAAATCTAAATATTGCTTTAAAATTCTGTGGTTTAGGTTTCATATAGGTTATGAACAGCTTACATTTTTATGAACATATTAAATATCTTCTTTTGTGTAATTTTAAATATGATAGATTATTAACTGTTACAATGAATATTTATCTGTGTCAGGGGTTTTGAAAAAGAAATTTCTTTCCTACCTTTCTTACTTGATTTTTTTATATATATATATAGAATTTCTCTGTTTATCCCTGGCTGTTTTGGACTCCCTCTGTAGACCAGGCTAGCCTCAAGCTCAGAGATGCCCCTGGCTCTGCCTCCCAAGTGGTGGTAATAAAGGCAGATGTTACTGTGCCTACCTTCACTTGCTCATCATCATCTATTTTAACGACTGGATTTTTTACTCTCTTTTCAATTTTCTTTATTTTATTATTCATTTTTTTAATTTATAAAATAAGTCTTTTTTCCATGTATCCCCATGTTCCCCCTCCCTTCCCTTCTCCCAATCCCTCCCAGTCAGCCTTCAGCCTCCGCTTTCCCAATCCCCTGATCCCCTCCTCAAAAAATGCTAGAAGTCCCAAGGTGGGTCAGCTCAGCCTGGCACATCTACTCCAGGCAAGTCTGATTTCCTCATCCCAATATCAAGACTGGGTTAGGCTCTCCTCTGCAGGGATTGGGCTCCAAGGTGCCAGCCCATGAATAGGAACACAGTCTGATCCCACCTCTGAAGTTTCCACATACTGCCCGTGTCAGTGTACAGTTGCCTACTTTTAGAGGGCCTAGCTAATTTTCCGGGTGGTTCCCCAGTGGCTGTTCTTGATTCAGTGTGTTCCCCAGAGCTCCAGACAGCCATCTCAGTGGGAATTTTCCTTATAACCCCTATCTCCTTGCTCATATAGATTCTCTTTCCCCACTCTCAGCTGGACCAGGAAGTCAGCCCAGTGCTCAGCCATGGATCTCTGCCTCCACAGTGTTCCCCGACAACTTATCACTTCTGATGAGTGTTGTGTGAAGTCTGATTTGTCAGATGTTAAAATGGCTATCTCTGCTTGCTTCTGGGTCCATTTGCTTGGAGTATCTTTTTCCATCCTTTTAACATGCAGTGATGTCTATTCTTGGTGAGTTGTGTTTCTTGGGTACAACAGAAAGATGTACTCTGTTTTCAAATTCAATTTGTTAGTCTGTGCCTTTTTATGGAGTAATTGAGACTATGGCTGGAATTATTTAAACATAATATATTATATAAGGATTAATATTTATTAGAAGGTTGAACAAGGACTTATAGATAAAATGTGACTTTAGGAGACTTGGAACTTTTGTGCTAGACATTCAGCCTCATCCCAGAGAAAGCAGAAACAAAACAAGGCACACAGATCAGTGTTTTCAGGTCCAAATGAATCTTAGACATACCCCATCAAAAACTAGATCTTTTAAGGTCACTGAGATTCGCTAAGGTCATAAGCACTTTCCTAGCTAACACTGACATTCCACTACATGAGACCATTGGCTTTGAGAACTATCAATGAGCAATGCTATTTGATTTCTCATATTTTGTTGTTATAATGTATTTTCTTCATTTTTATTTCAGTCTGGGATTATTTACTCCTTGTGTCTTGTGTGTGGTTAGCCAATGTAGACTGAAACTGACTTTCTAGTGCCTTTTGTAGATATAGATTGGTAAAGAGAAATTGCTTTAATTTGGTTTTGTCATGGAATATTTTTTCTCCATTAATTGTGATTGACAATTTTGCTTTATGTAGTGTTGTGGGTTGGCATCTCTACCTTAACAGGCACCTTCTTCTTTATATTAAGGTAATTGCCTTCTATGATTTTGATTGTAATGTTTTCTGTGCCTTTGGCCTGGGTTTTTTCTCCTACCTTACTCTTTTTCTATTCCTAGTTTTATAGATTTGGTCTTTTTGTAGTGTCCCACTTAATCTGGATAGTATTTTTTGTATAAGGTCTTAATTAGACTTAACATGAGTTTGAATAAGCTATCATTTCTTCTACCTAGTCTTCAGGACCTGAAATTTTCTCTCTCTCCTCTTTGTCTTGTACGCTGTTGGTGAGGATTACCTCTGAGGTTTTTGTTTGATTTCCTTAAATTTTTATACTAGCTTGATTTTTTAAAATTTTACTTATTTGTTAAATTCTATTTTTATTACTTGAATTATTTTTATTACTTTATTTGATTTGTTAGTGTTTTCACAGACTTCATTGAGAGATCCATTCATTTACTTTTTAAGGTCCTTGAAGATATTCATAATTGTCATTTTAAAGAACTTGTCTTGTGCTTCAACTTTATGACACTTCTTAGAGCCTTATAGTTACATTGTAACAGAGTTACAGGCCTCACAAGAATGTCTTGGCTGTTTATATTTATATTTTTGTATTGGGATCTAGGCATCTGAACTTATTCTGAGGTGTTTTTTGGTATTGTTATGTGGTCTTGTTTTTGTTGGGTGGGTGTTCCATTGTTTGGTGTCTTATGCCCTATGCAAGCGTGATACTTATTGGGGCCCTGGAAAAGAGTGCTTCTGTGGGTGAGTGGGTAACATAAAAGAATAGAGATGGTCTCCTAGGTGGAAAGGCTGTAGGGGCCTGTATGAAAAAGCAAAGTTGACTGAGGTCTATACCAAGAATACTGCTCACCAGGAAATGGCAGTAGGGTGGAAGAGAAGCTCTTGCAGAAGGCCAGTTGCTGTAAGACCTAGAGTAAGCCTGGCAAGGATGCAGTGTAGAACAGGAAGTATATGGAAAACTGCCTACTTGAGACTGCGCCCAGTATATCCTCCACTGAGGGTCACTCTTAGAAAGATCTTCTGAAGTTCAGGAGCTGATATCTATGAAGGGAGGTGGGCAAGAGGAAAGGAGTGAGTGTATAGTAAGGGAAGAGCTGGGCAGCTTCCTCATCAATAGGCAGCATCCCCTATAATGGAGTTACTTCTGTGACATTCCTCCCAGGGTTCAGAGTAGCATATAATACGCTTAGCAAAATGCATACTATGCTTCAGTACTTACTATGTCTTATTGGTGGGATTAGTATTACTACCTTTAAATTACACAATTCATGTTCTAGATCACAGATGTGATACATAGCAGCAGATACAAATTACTTTATGTAATTTTATGAGACAACTTTGTCTTACAAGTCAGGTTAAAGGAAACTTCATAAGCATCTAGCTTAGAAAAGTTCCTTTGACATTTTTATTAAGTAACTACAAATGTTATTATGCATGTTTTTATGTCTCTCTTTTTTTCTAGGTCTTTGTTCTGTTCCTTTTCAAGGACACATATGGTTCATTATGAGATAGAAGTTCCTCTCTCTGTTCCTGAATATTCCCCTGATCCATTCCCTGACTCAGGCAAAACAAGTCTGTCATTCGAAATCTGGAAGATAATTGTAGAAACTCTTAGGAATATTAGGTAAGGAGGAAACCTGGAACAGCCATTAGGGCACATAGGCAGGGTTTTTTCCTTAGTTTATTTGACTATTGTTGTAATAAAATTCCTAACAGAAGCAATTGAAGCAAGAAAATTTATTTGGGCTCAGAGTTTCAGATCCCAGTTTCTAACAGCAGAAAAGTCATAGTAGCCAGAGTGTAAGACGATTGTTCACATCGCACTCACAGCCAAAAAGCAGAGAATGACAAATATTGCATTTTCAAGTCCCTGCCTCCTTTCTCTTCAGTCTAGGGTACCACCTAGGTAACTGCTACACACAGTGGGTGGGTCTTCTTGCTTCACTTAATCTAATCAGAATAATGCCTCTTCTCTCGGGTGATAAAGATGACAGCTGAGATTAACTGTCACAGCTCCACCCCTCGACAACTTCACAGCTAAACACATCACTTTAAATCACAAATTTCCACCCCCTTGTTCTCAATGTCTCATCATCATCTTAGGTAATATTAAATACATCTTTAAAAGTCTCCATAGTCTTTCACAGTTCCAACAGTTGAATAGTCCGAAGTCTATATCTATTTAAAAATCAAAGAAATCTTTTAAATTCAAAACAAATTACCTACTTCCAGCATACAGTGGCACAGAAATTCTCATTCCAAAAGCAGGAAAATCTGAGTATTGCAAGAAATTATCAGGCTAAAGTATGACCAAAATCTAGCAAGAAATGCATCAGATCCTGAAGATCCATATCTGCAATGTGGGACTTATGGTGAAATCAGCCAGGCTTTGGAAAGCTTACCTAACCCTACCCCATAACTCTATGAGCCGCAGTACATACAGCCTCTCTGTTAAGATGATTCTACTCTGTGTCTGCAGCTTTCCTTGATGGATCTCCTGTAGTTGTTATGGTATTGTCTAGAAGTCTTGATTAGGTTCATTTTCTCTTCCGGCTAAAAAATTAGAAGGCAGAGGAAATCTTGAGCTCACTGAAAGCAGTAGAGAAGTCTTGAACAACACAGCAACAAAAGACAGATGTATCAGTGGAAAGACTTTCCTTAGGCATAAAGAAACACACACATATGATGCTCCCTGCCTTCTCAGTCTCGCTCCTTTCATGCCTAGAAAACCAGCACCACAAAGAGAGCACTGCCAATTTCTGCCAGCTTGCAATTTAGTCTTCTCCACTTGAAACATACTTGTATCAACTACTATGCATACACCCTGAAGAAGCACATCCCTAAGCAGTTGCCTAACTTCAAGTATGAGGGAACCCTTCTAGTTCAGCCATTCTTCCTTCAAACGAGTTTGCATCATAACAAAACAGAGTTTCAATGTCTAGGATTCACCTTCAAGACACCTTTTCTGTTGTATTAGTATATGTAGAAGATTTCTCTTCAATAGTGTTGATCTCTTTAACAATTACAGCTGTCCCTGTCTTGAAATTTCCTTGGCCAAGTGAGTTAACACATTATACCTAAACTTAATATCACTCTAGTTCTCTAGACACAGGAAAATGAAACCAAATTCTTTGGCAAAATATCACACAAATGGACTCTATTCTAGTTCTAAGAGAGTTCTTGCTTCTTCTCTGAAATTCATGAACCATGTATCCATTGTCCTTGCCTGTCTTGACATTCTTGTCTTCCAAGCTCACACCAAAATAGCTATTTAACTCTATTTATGAGACATGATCAAGCCGCCTAGGAAGTAACATGTAACGAGATAAGTAAGCCATGGGCCACGTGGCACAACAGATTAATGAAAATGGGTTAAATTAAGATGAAGAAGCTATTTTAAAATATGCATGAAATTAATATTTAAAAAAAGAAACAGGGACCATGAGAAATGCCTTTCGAAAGTTCTAAAGTACTTTCTAAAGTACTTAGAAAAACAGAGAAATGGGGAAATTGATTTATGTTAGATATGAGTTGACTTAGATGGTTTAAATGCAGAAAGAACATCTTGGCCCTGGAAATAATCAGAACATGAACAGAACCAAAAGCAACTGTTTTGTTACTCATGAAATTCTGAACAAAATATCTGAGGATATACTGCTGGAAAAGCATCACAGATAATTTGAAAATGTTGGAATTAAAGAAAAAGGGTCTTATAGTTTAAAAAAGAAAAAAGAAAAGAAAACTCTATTTATACTATTCCATGACTTTTATAACCCAGAATTCCAAACATTTCCACATTTTTTTTCAGCAAACTACTTCCCAAAGCCCATGGATCACATGGTCAGATTAGTCACAATGGCCTTTATTCTTGGTA
This sequence comes from Sigmodon hispidus, assembly GCA_004025045.1. NCBI lineage: Eukaryota > Metazoa > Chordata > Mammalia > Rodentia > Cricetidae > Sigmodon > Sigmodon hispidus. Next base: position 28,034 of record PVIH01007335.1, read on the forward strand.
GTAGTTTTCTTTTGTGGTTACTTTTCCTATTAATATGATAAACAGTTGTGACAATAGCCGTCTAAAAAAGAAAGGGTTTATTTCTACTGACAATTGCAGATCACCATCTCTTATGCCAGAGAGGACACAACATAAAAAGTGAAAGCTTGAGGCAGTTGGTCACTAGCACCTCTGTCCAGAAGCAGGAAGTGACAAATGCTACTCCATTTCTTTTCCATGTTTATTCAGTATCAGATCCTAGCACAGCAAATGGTAGCACATCTGTGAATTTCTCCATATCAATTAAACTACAACCCAATCAAGATAATCCCCACCCACAGGCTCTCAAACTGTTGTAAACCTCCTGAAGTTGTCTGTAGATATTAACTAACATACTCCCTAGGCTTTGTTTCTTTAACTATATTAACTATATTTCTTTAATTAACTATAATGTAACTAAATATATTAACTAATTTAAATTAATTTAACTAAGTTAAATAATTTAACTAAATATATTAACTATATTTCTTTAATTAGCTATATATTTATTTTCTTTAAATATATTAACTAACATAGTCCCTGATGCTTTGCTTCTTTACCAAAGCTAAGTTTAGACTATAGATTTTTGTTTTGACTGTACCGTACACAGAGTATCTGAAACTTCCTATAGGCAAGTCTATATTCATTACAAGCTGAATTGTCTTAAAAAGAAGTTTATTAAAAATTTGTATGTAAACTATTTGATATCTTTTTGTGGTGGTTTGAATGTAATGACCCCCATAAGCTCATAGTGAATGGCATTGGTAGGAGGTGTGGCCTTGTTGGAGGAAGTGTGTCACCGTGAGGGTGATCTTTGAGGTCTCTTTGCTTAAGCTTCACTTAGCATGACATGCAGACCACTTCTGCTGCCTGCTTATTTATCACCATGTCTGCCTGCACACCACCATGCCACACCAAGAGGATAATCAACTAAACCTCTGAAAATGTAATCAACCCCATTTAAATTGTTTTTCTTTCTAAAATTTGTCATGGTCATGGTGTCTTGTCACAGCAATGGAAGCCCTAACTAATACAGAAGTATTGAGTTGTGTTGAAAAATTCAAAGGAACACTCAAATAAATTGTACATAGCAAATTTTTAGGTTTCTCTAATAATATTGCAAAGAAATTTGAGGAAGAATAAATTAAATATGGTAATAACTAATGTTAATGAGCATTGTTTATGGAACAGAATTCTAAGTAAAGAGCCTCATAGGTAAACTGATCATTTACAAATAATTGAGCACTTGTTTTGTAAAAATTATATATGTGTGTGTATGTATATGTATATAATTTTTTAGATATTTGTAAAAACATTCTAGCACAGACACTCTAATGCTGTGTATTTTGAATGTGAGGAAACTGGATATGTGAGGAGGTCAGTTCCCCCAACAATCTTAGCTATGAAGTGACAGCAGTAAAAACACAAGCATGGCACTTGTGGGTCCAAAGCCAAGAGACTTATTTTTCCCTGTTCAGCTGAAGTCACTTTAGTTTGGAATATATTTTTTGTTTAATATTTTTTTTTTATTTCTAATTCTATGTATGGGAGAGATGAGTTGAATATGTTGCTTGAATGTGCCCAAGGAGGCCAAAAGAGGATGCTATATCCCCAAAGTTACAAGAATCACAGTTGTGAGCTGCCTAATTGTAGGTAATGCACCAAACTTGTGTTTGGGGTCTTTATATATAAATGATTGCTCTAGTCCTAATAATAAAATTGTTAGCACAAGATTCAGCTTAGCTTTCTCTGACTCCAGACTGAGCACCCTGCTGGTATACTGAATACTTTTCTATGATATTTAAAAAATACATTCTCAAATATTTCTAAGACAACTTTATCACTTATTGTGTGTCTTTTGCACTGTAGGACATAAAACTAAAAGAACTGTCATTATTCTCCAACAGGCTTCCAACCTACAAGAAGAAATTTACTTGATAGGTTCATTGAGTCTGTAAGAGGAAGCCACATTTAGTGCTGTGGGACAATGCTTTTCTACGCTGTAAAGATTTGCTGCTTGTATTGATTTAATAAAACACTGATTGGTTAGTAGTTAGACAGAAACTAGAAGTGGGGCAATCAGATTGGGGAATTCTGGGAAGAGGAAAAGCAGAACAGCCGACACCATCAAGACACAGAGGAAGCAAAATGAGAATGCCACACTGAGCAAAAAGCTATGAAGCCACATGGCTAAACATTGATAATAATTAGGTTAAGTCTAAAAGCTAGATAGTAATATGACTGAACTACTAGCCCAGCAGTTACTATAATATTAAACCTTTGAGTCAATTACTTAGAAAGCAACTGCCAAGTATTCAGGTTTCTGACTAGAACAGAAACTTCCAACTACAATTTAGTGTCTATTCATCAGTATTATCTAAGCAAATGTTTAGTCAGGGTTTCTATTGCTGTGAAGAGACGTCATGACTATGGTAACTCTTAAGGAAAAATATTTTATTGGGGTGACTTACATTTCCAGATGTTTAGTCTGTTATCTTCATAGTGTTACACAGTGGCATGCAGGCAGCAAGGTGCTGGAGCTAAGACTCCTGCATCTTGATAGGCAAGCTGTGGGCTCCATAGTGTAATAGTTAGCACCTCTGGACTTTCATAGGCAAGCAACAAACACTGGGTAGTATTTTGAGCATATATCAGACCTCAATGCCCATCTCCACAATAACACATTTCGTCCAGCAAAACCACATCTACTCCAAGAAGGCCACACTTCCTTATAGTATAACACTCTTTAGGGGCTATTCTCTTTCAAACCACCAAATTCACTCCTTGGACCCCAAATTCTTGTAGCTATGTCATAATGCAAAAATGCTTTCAGTCCAACTTTATAAATACCCATAGTCTATAACAGTCTCAGTCTTTTAAAAGTCTGAAGTTCAAACTCTTCTCTGATATTCATGAAGTCTCTTAACTATAATCCCCTATAAAATCAAAAGGCAGATCACATACTTCTAATCTGTAATGGCACTGGATACATTTCCTTCCAAAATATCATAAAAGGAGCATAGTGAGAGAAAACTGGACCAAAGCAAGATTGGAAAACAGCTGCTCAGACTCCAAACAGGGCAGATATCTGATGTCAAAATGCTCTCAGATCTCTTAACTCTTTTCAACTCTGTTGATTGCAACATACTTCTTTCTCATTGGCTGGTCTCACTCCTTGTTAGCAGCTCTTCTCATCAGGTATCCAATGACCTTGGCATCTCCAATATCTTGGGGTTTCCAAGGCAATTCAAGCTTCATCTTCACAGTTTTGAACAATGGCCTCTCTAGGGTTAGGGTTAGGATTAGGGTTAGGGTTATAATAAATACCCTGACACATGTGTAGCCTTAGTGGCCTTTCTTAGAAATGGAGGCAAATTCTATAGCCCCTTTCTTAACTCCGGAACTACATGCATGGCTGAAGCTTCCAAGTTCTGCTGCTTGTTGGGGCTGGAACATGGACCCCTCATTCATAATTCGACCTACCAGCTTTCTGTTTCTCTTGATTTCCTTTTCTGCCTAAGCTAGGCTGTTCTGGAACTCACTGTGTAGACCAAGCGGGCCTCAAACTCAGAGATCCACCAGCCTCTGACTTTCAAGTACTGGGGTTAAAAGAATGCACCATCACAGCTGGTTCTAAACTTAAACCCTTTTTACAAGTGGGAAAGTTAGCTGGCTGGGATCTTGCCTTAAGGTTACCACTCTCTTTATTACATCTCATAATCTGTTTATCTCGGTGAACATAGAATTTAGCCCCATTCTAGTGCTCCTTTTCACCTCAAATACTTTTCTTTGTTTAGTTTGTTCCTTTTCATTATATATGTCCTTCAGAGTTAACACTAGTCATCACAAAATAGAGTCTATACTATTGTTGTTTTGAGATTTCCTCTGTGAAAGAAATAAAACCAAATATCTTGACTTTAGCCTCTGGCAAACTTTTTAAACAAGGGCAAAAAGCAGCCACATTCTTCACCAAAATATCACAAGAACAATTTCTAGGCAACATGCTAAATTTCATCTTTTATGAAACCTCTTGAGCCATCTCCCACAATTCAAATCACTCAGCACCATTGTCTTCTATATTCCTAATGGCATGACCCATTAAGCAGTGTTTAAAGCATTCCATGGCTTTCCTAACCCAAACACCCAAAATCAAAATTCTTCCTAACAAAAGCATGGTCAGGCTTTTCACAGTAATACCCCAGTCCCTGGTATAAACTTCTGTCTTAGTTAGGATTTCTATTGCTGTGAAGACTATGACCAAAGAAACTCTTATAAAGGAAACACATTTAATTGGGGTGACTTACATTTCCAAAGGTTTTGTTCATTATCTTCATGGCACAACATGGTGGCATGAAGGCAGACATGGTGTTGGAACTGAGAGTCCTACATCTTGATATGAAGCAATAGGAAGTAGTCTGAGACACTAGGCAGTATCTTGGGCATATATGAGACCTCAGTGCTGGTTCCCACCATGATAACACTTCCTCCAATAAAACCATACCTACTTCAACAAGGCTACACCTGCAAATAATGCAACTCCCTTTGGGGGCCATTTCTTTCAAACCATCACATTAAGTGACAAAAGTAAGTTTGACAACATGTCTGGAACATATTCAGCTACTAGAAGCATAAATTAATGACAATTATAAATGAATAAGATTTATTTTCTCATTATAAAGACATCTAGATGTATACAGATCCAGCATTGTTCCTCAGATATGCTGTTGGGCCATGCTTTCTGTCTCAAGCATTCTCAATCCTATGTTGTCTCATAATCTCAGGGTGCTCACTAAGGTTTCTTAACATACCGAGAGGAGTGTATGAACTGAAGAGAATAAGTTCATAGAAGCTTCTTCTTGCTCTTCTTTCAAGAGACACCAAAACTTACGGTTTTTATTACCTCTATGGAAAAGATTTGCAGATTTGCACTATCAAAGAGGCAGTCAATAGATTCATGTGTTGCTACTTTAAATCCTTGCCACAGATAAGATTTCCTGATTGTTGAAAACTTTGTCTTTCTCCTCCATACTCAAGTCTGGTAATGCAGGGATTGTGGAAGAAACCTGCTTTCTCTATAACCTTAATGACTTCGTGTTCTAGAAAGAAATGTTCATATCTCTTACTCTACATTTCCTGCTTTGTACTAAATATGACCTCTTCCCTTTGTATATTTTTCTCCTCTCCTGCAACAAATAGGTTTAGAATTTAAAAAAAAAAAAAAACACTATTAATTAGGAGCATAGCTAGTATTTTAAAAATTATACAGGTGAAGTATTAAAAAACATATCAAGTTAGTTAATCAGCTGTTAGAGATAACAGGTATCCCTCATTCTGGGCAGGCACATTTCTGTGCAATGTTAACTTTTTGTATAGGCATATATTATTTTTAACCTATAAAAGCAACAATGATGTCAATGAACAGCAAATACATGTCTCATTACTTTTTCATGCTTTGGGTAAAATAAACTCAGTGTAATTAATCTTTTTTTTTAAGGTCTTATTTTTGTGGTTTGTCACTAAGCCTTTACCTGATATAAGGTCCTTCTGATATTCTTTGATAGTGATCAAGTTATATGACTTAGCTGACTCACAAGTCAGATTACTGGAATGTTAATTATAAAAATTCTTCCATTTTGCAAATTAAATTTAATGGCTTGCCCTCTACAGAAGTTTCCATGTATCCCAGAACATGCTGGCTTTGCACAAATGTTGCTTACATTTAAACTGTTAGGTTACCATGGCTGTTGGTTTCTGTTTTACTTTTTGTTTTAAGTGACTTTGTTTACACAAATCAATATTAAATGTATTTCTTTTGCCTAGAAACATTTTAAACATAGTGCATCAAGTTAGATGGAATTTTATTGGCTAATAATTCTAGTAATTTTTTCCCAGAACTTTTCCTTTCAGTTAACTCCATAATAGTATATCTATTAGTCCTTGTTTTGTTCTGACTACAACTTCAGATTTTGCCTAATTTACTCTTCTTGGAGACATAGTATCTCCGAATAATGGTGACTCATTTTGACTTAAAGACTAAAATAGGGACAGATAAAGATATTTTATGCAAATTAAATTGTAACATATGTAGTCACAAGGTTTATACACATTATAATTAAGAACAGTGGCATTTGCTTAAAACTATATCCCAAATTAATCTGAATGTTCTTCATTAAAATCTATCTAAAATTAGTTATTCAATTTGTTAACGTTTCGGAGGTGTATGTAATTTTTTCTTTCATGCTCTAGATGATAAACCCATATTTACCCACTAATATGATGAATACAGGAAAGAAAAAAAATCCATCATGGGAAGAGATCTACCTCTTGAGTTTATCAAATATAAGAAGTTAGGGAAGATGCGAATGTGAGCTCATAGTGATTGTGACAGCATGGATAAGTCCTGCAGGAACTCTAGCTAGGAAGAAGCTATTAGCATTTTGATAGCTCCCAGAAGGAGGAAAGTACGTTTTCTTTTATCACATGACTCCTCATAGGCTGACTGTTAGAATTCTGTCCAAGCCCCTGAAGCCCTGGACAATGGCAATTAGATAAGCCCGCTCAGGATTCTGACATCATGCTCCATTTAAGAAGGCTCTGCACCTTTGGCCCCTCTTCTTTTCCTTCTTTCCCCTCTCCACCCTGCCAGAGGTTACATGTCTCTGGCCCTCCCAACCCCTTCTCATTCCCCCTTTCTCTACCTGTCTATTTGTTTCAATCTTTATCTATTTCCTTCTCTCCTTTTATAATAATGTCTCCACGTGGCCCCAGTCTAAGTGTCTCTCACTGAAGTCCCTTCTACTGGTCATGGGGCTAGGGGCCGCCATCCATCAGCCATACGGTGTATATATTTTTGTAACATAACACTAACTACATACAAGATCAGGACCCAGGTCCACGACTTGCTGTTCAGCACAAATTGGACTCAATAAGGAAAGGTGAAAAAAGAAGAAAATTTAAAGTTTAGTGTAAAGGGATGGGGTGATAACGGGAGGGCAATGATGAAATAAATTCAAAAATTAATTATTTTAAAAAACATGATCATCAGTTGGCTGGGTAAGCTTTGACTATGGTCTGTTTCCTCTCTCTGATATTCCAGTTTTTGTCTGATACCTAGCAGTGAGTTTTCATTTAATAACAATTAGATTTTGTGTTACAATTGGCTTTTCTTCAGCCCTTCTCCATAGGGACTTGTGGCCTTTTCTAAGGGTAACTACACAGTTTTACTTCAGGGATACATTGTCTCAATCCTTATGTCTTAACTTCGATTGTAAGGATCTTGATCATCTGTCTCTTCCATACATCACATTGGTCTACTACATTGATGACATTATGCTGATTGGACAAAGTGAGCAGAGGGTAACAGCTAGTTCGCCTTGTAAATAAAACATATGTGCATCAGAAGATGAGAAACAAATTCAATCAAAGTTCAAAGGCGAAATTCTAAGAGGTCCCAGGGTATGAGCATGCAGAGATATTCCTCTTAAGGTGAAGGATAAGTTACTGCATCTGGCCTCTCCTACCACCAAGAAAGAAGGAAGCCAATAAGCAGCACTCCTCCAAGGCCTCTGCATCAGCTCCTGCCTTCTGGTTCCTGCACTCACTGCTTTTGGTGACGAACTGTTATAGGGAACTGTGAGAGAAGTAAGCCCTTCCTCACCAAGTGTCTTTAGTCATGGTGTTTCACTGCAGCAAAAGACACCTTTGGCTACACTATTGCTAACAATAAAAACCCTCTCTTTCAAGTAAACAGTTTAGACAGAATTAGTGAAGGTGGAAAGAGGTGTAGAGGAAGTTAGAAGCAAGCGAAAAGAGTTGTAGGATGTTGTAGCCAACAGGTTAAACTCATAATCATTCTAAGGAACCACTTCCTTTCTTACTCCGTTTATCCTTTAAATCAGATTTATTGCCTAAGTCCAGGTGCCAAGTGCTTGGCTTCCTGTTTTCTTTCTTTTTCAATTACAGCTTACCAAAACATAAAATATTGTTGAATGCTACAGTGCACACAACAATTCCCTAATGTCTCAATCTTCCAGCACAATTTTTTCACTCATGCCCAGGATATATTCTTACCTAAAAGCAAAGGCAAGAACAGAAATTTCCCTGATGATTCCCCTGTGTTTCCAACAGTGTTAAAAGTTTACTTCATCATATAACTTTGTTCCCTGTGTCTTATCATATTCTTCAATGAACCCACCGCGCGCGCGTGCGCGCGCACACACACACACACACACACACACACACACACAGATACACACTGAATTCCTGTCCTGTGTATTGCAGTAATAAGAAGGGCAAATTTAGATGATCCATAGTTATCCATATGGTATTTGAAAGAAGAAAATCAACACCAAGGGCAAATGGAAGAATAGCTAGCATGCAGATCCTTAAGCTTAACTCCACATTTAGCGTGCCTTGCTTTGGAGATGATTTACACATTTTGATCCTTTACAATTAGTGTTATGGAAAATCCGGCTTCTTAATTTACAGTAAAGTTGTAAGAGGGCGAGTTTTTATACATACTTTTCCTCATGTGCTAACACATAGCCTCTACATTAGTAATATTTATTTAGTGAATTGATGACTGAATTTATCCATCTATCAATCAATCAAATCCCATTAAAAGTCACTTGTTCCCAGTCAGTCCTTCTCTTCTTCATCTAAGCTATCTAAATTAACACTTTGTGCCATGCCAAACCTTTGATCTCAGCCTAACCAGTTGTCAGCGTGTCCTCTCTGAAATGAAGGCTCATAGTCTTGCTACACAAAATGTGAGTAGAATGTTATTGGGACTCCAGGGAGCACTGCCTTATAGCTGACAAATCCAAAGATCTGACTGACAACCGTCAGCAAATAAACACAGAGTCAATGAGCAATTGTTTCTCCTATTGACAAAGCAATGCAAAAAATAGATATGACTAATTTAAAAGAAATCAATAATTTTTGCATATTGGATTAAATTCTTTATTTCACACAAAGGTCTGCTTCCAAGAATATATTATGTAGGGAAAATTACATTTACTCCCACTGATCACCATGAATTCTAGACTTGGAAAATTTAAGAAGTTATGTCATAAATATTGTTATGTCAACCCTAGAAATAAAAGGACCCATAGACGTTGTAGCAAGGCTGTTGTCATACTGTACCAGAAAATTAAGTCATGGCTCTAGACAGATTAAAACTGTGTACTCAATATTATCATTGAAGCCATTATTGTTTTGAGAAATATTGTGGCAGATTACTTTTTAAAACAGTGTTTTACAGAGCAAATAAAAAGCTTTTCTTGTATCTTTTGTGTTCTGAAAGAGGAATTTTCTGAAGAACCTAGAGGAGAAGGCCAAAGGGCTTTCAGAGCTATAAGTGATTTCTAAAAAATGAATACATCTCTGCAGGCTAGTACCAAATAACCACAGGGAAAAAGATAAAGTGTTTGTTTCCTGCTTGTTTTATCACAGAGTCACTTGGAAGTGGTGAGATTTTTATTCAGTAACATTGTTTGAAGACAACATGGAAAGCCTAGCATGGGTGGGAGGTGGATTCGCCATTGTCCTTCCAACTTTATATAGCATTTCGAACAGTGACCTACATATGATGCTTCCCTCCACACTGAACAATAAAGGGATTTATTTTCTATGGGAAAGCATCAGCCAGAATTCCACCTATCCACAAGGCAAGATGTATCCTTGAACCAAGAGCCTTTATGAAGTGAAATGAGGTCATCAAAATTGCCTTCATACTAGAGTTGTAAAAGACACAAAAACATTGGTTATGATGTGCATTACATCTTTGTTAAGAATAATTGATGGTTTTAAGATGTAATCTATTACAAAACAAATAGAATATTGAGTACAAAAAATGAATATTCTTGTCACTCATAATTCAGAGTTCAGCAGCTACTAGATTTTTATGTAACAGTTGCCCTCAATGAACTTTTTAAAGTTTGTTTTAAAAACTTTTGAGATTAAAAGATAATTACATTTATCCTTTTCTTTTCCTCCCTCCAAACAGTTTCCTATACCTCTAGTACGCTCATTCAAATTCATGGCCTCCTTTTCACTAGTTGTTATTGCGTGAATATATATAAACATATATGTATGTGTATATTCATGTGTGCACCTGTATGTGTATATATACTATATATACATACACATTCCTAAAAATAACCTTTTGAGTCTGTGTAATGTTCCTTGTATGAATGTATTCAGGAATGATCATTTTGGCACTTCACTATACAACCAATTAGTGTGCTTCCAGGGAAAAGGCCACCTTTCCTGCTCCTAGCTTTACTCAGTTGCGTATAGTTCTTTATATAGAATTCAGATCTAGTGAGATTTTTTTTTCTATCTAGTTTGACATATACTTTGGTATCATCCTTGTTGAGCTCATGCTTAGGCAGTCATGTTGGTGCAACTTTATGGATGTAACTTCTAATATTACTAAGAGACACAGTCTCATAGCAAACTCCCTGATGCTCTGACTCTTACAGTCTCTCTGCATCCTCTTATGCAATGTCTCTTGAACCCAAGGCTAGCATAATCCTTAGCAACAATCTATAAACCTTTGCCCTTATACCCACAGGTAAGTGTAGTCCTTCATCAAAAAACATCTCTTTGCAACACAGGGAGACCACTACCAAAACAACCAATCAAAATTCTACACCTTGCGGGAAGAAACAAAGCCTGCTAACATGATTTAGATTTAATTCTCTAAGGATTGTTATGCCTGAAGTAAGACATATGCAGGTAGGACAGAAAGAAAAACTATCACAGTGGATGTGCCCCACCACTCCTGGCACAGTAGCTGCATAAGTCATATAACTCAGTTTCAGATAATCAGCTAACCAAACAGCCTTTCTTCCTGTGAGCTTTGCTCAGGGATTGCCAACTATGTCAGATTCTAAGGCATGATCCCTTCTTAATATACTAATAATTCTAATATAACATGATTCCAATAAATACAGGAACAGCTAGATTATTTAAAATTAAATTCTTTTTTGAGATTTATCTTTTTAGTTTTAATTATGTGTATTTCTTTGTACAGGTTTGTGAACCTGACTTCTGGGCCAGTGGGGTCCATGAAAGATTGATGAATGCTCTGGAGCTAGAGTTACAAACCATGTGGTCCCCTTGTTCTGGGTGTTAGGAACCAACTTGGGCCTCTAGAAGAGCAGTGTCTTGATTTTTTTCTAATGCAAGGAGAAGAAACAACAACCAAAGCAACTTAGAAAGACTTTATTGGGGGGCTTATATTTTCTTTCTTTTTACTTTGATTTCTTTATTTCATTCTTCCCCAAATACCTTCCAAAGTCTACCTTGTTAAGCATAGGTGAATATTTTTGCTGAAATACATAAATACAACCTTCTGTCTCAAATTTCTTTGGTTGTACATATATAGATAATTGGCTGACCATATTATTTTGGTTAAACAATTAGGGAGCTCATCCTTGCCTGAACCTGATTCTCTCAAATAAAGGATAGTTAGACTTCTTGCCATTTTTATTTTTTTAATTTTTTTCTTTTGATTTCAATTTTATTTTATTTTTTGCTTTTTTATTTATTTTTAAATAAAGTCTCATTTTTATCCATGTATCTCCTTGTTCAAACTCCCTTCCCCCTCCTATCCCTCCTGGTCACTCTCTCTTATCCCCATCTCCTTATCACCTCCCCAGCAAGTACAGGAGGTCCCAAGGTCCCAAGGTTATTTAGTTCAGCATCTACTCCAAGCAAGTCCGATGTCCTTATCCTGATATCAAGACTGGGTTAAGAGTTCCTCTGGAGGAAATGGGCTCCAAGGTGCCAGTCCAAGGTGCTTCAGATCCCAAGCTGTTCAGTGGTTGTGGTTTGCAGCTTGGGTGTGCTTTGCATTTTATTTAAAGTCCACCAATGAGTGAGTACATCCACTGATTTTCTTTCTGGGTTTGTGAGTTTTCCTTCTAATGCTTTCTGAAGGGCCAGATTTGTGGTTAGGTATTGTTTAAGTTTGATTTTGTCATGAAATATCTATGGTGATTTATAGTTTTGCTGGGTATAGTAGTCTAGGTTGGCAGCCATACTCTTTTAGTATCTGTGTAACTTTTGACCAGGGCCTCCTTGCTTTCATTGTTTCCATTGAATAATCAGGAGTTATTCTGATGGGTCTGCCTTTATAGGTAAATTGACTCTTTTCTTTTCCAGCTCTTAAATTTTTTTTCTTTTCTGTATGTTGTGTGGCTTGATTATTATTAGCAGGTAGATCTTATTGAGGGGTCTAATTTATTTGGTGTTCTGTAAGCGTCTGTAACTTTATAGGCATTTCCTTCTTTAGGTTGGGAAAGTTTTCTTTTACAATTTTACAATTCTATTGAATACATTATCTGTGCCTTTGAGTTGGAATTCTTCTCCTTCTTCTATTCCTATTATTGTCAGGTTAGGTCTTTTCATGGTGTTCCAAATTTCCTGAACATTTTGTGTTATGGCTTTTTTGGTTTTAGTGTTTTCTTTGACTGATGTATCTACTACCACTATTGAGTCTTCTACTCCAGAGATACTCTCTTCCATCTCTTGGATTCTGTTCATTATGCTTGTATCTGTAGTTCTAGTTCTTTACTTCAGTTTTTCTATTTCCACCTTTGCCCCACTTTGTGCATTTTTTATTGCATCTATTTCAATTTTTAGTTCCTGAAATGTTTCTTTCTTTTGTTGGATTTCCTTTTCTTGGTTCTTTGTTTTCCTTCAAGGTTTTGTTTCTCTCTTCCAATTTTTTGTTTGTATTTTCTTCTATTTCTTTAAGAGAATTTTTTATATCCTCTTTGAAGACTTCTATAATCTTTATAAAGGTGATTTTGCTGTTGTTTCCTTCTGTTTTTTCTTCTTTGCTCTGTTCATGTCTTCATGTTGTAGAGCTGCCAGTTTCTTCTGGTGTTGCCTTGTTCTTCTTTATATTGTTATATGTATTATTGCACTGGTGTCTGCCCATTGCTTCAGTTATTCACACTTACTCAGCTCTTAGTCAGTTGTGGTTAGAGGGCTTGTGTGTCTCCTGTCTGCTGTGAACACAGGACCTGCACGGCCTCTGACTTTCCTCTGGACATGGGACTGAGTTTCAAAGGTATCTGTCTGTCTGTCTGTCTGACTAAGATGAAGCAGTTTGCCCTGGAGGCGGGGCCTGGCTGAAGGAGATCCCTTCTGCTAGGAATTGCTGGGGAACAACCCTCCCAGTTTTAGCCTAGGGCAAGTCAGCCTTTCACTAGAGGTTGAAGGTCTGTTTAATTTTATTATCTGACCTTATTTTAACTAAGTAGGTGGTAAATATCAATAAAATTATGCTTTACTTTTCGATTTTCCAATTTGGTAGAGTATAAGATTTTAAAATATGTTCTTAGCATTCTCTGGATTTTTTTTTTTTTTTTACCATTTGTTGTAATGTTCCCTTTTCATCTTTAACTTTGTTAATTTGTATCTTCTCTGATTTTTTTTTACTTAGTTTTGCTGTCTATCAGTCTTATTGCTATTCTCAAAGAACCAACTCTTTATTTTATTGATTCTATTTTCTGTTTGTTCTATTTTGATTTCAGCTCTCAGTTTGATTATCTCGTCATCTACTACCTTTAGGTGTGACTTCTTTTTGTTCTAGAGCTTCAAGTGTGCTGTTGAGTTACTAATGAGAGTTCTATTTTTTCTTAATGTAGCCACTATGTGCTATAAACTTGCCTCTTTGAACTGCCTCATAGGTTTGAGTATGTTGTGTTTTTATTTACAGTTAATTATAAAAACTTTTTAATTATTTTCTTAATTTCTATCTTTATCCTTCCATTCAACAGTAAATTAATCAGTTTCCATGAGTTGGTAGACTTTCTGTTATTTCTGCTATTAATGTCCAGCTTTAATCTGTGGAGGTTTGATAAGATGCAGAGTATTAGTTCTATTTTCTTGTATCTGTTGAGAGTTGCTTTGTGTCCAAGTATGTGATCAGTTCTTGAGAAAACTCCATGAAATACTGAGAAGAAGGTGCATTGTTAGTGTTTGGGTGAAATATTCTGTTAACTTGGTTTATGATACCATATAGCTCTAGCATTTTTGTTTTTTGTTTTTTTTTTAGATGCCTCATCTATTTGTGAAAGTAGGGTACTAAACAACCCTCGATCACAGTGTGAAGATCAATATATAATTTTGGTTATAGTAATGTAAATTTTAGGAATTTCAGCACCTTTGTGTTAGATGCATAGATGTTTAGAACTGCAATATCCTGTAGGTGAGTGATTCTCAACCTGTGGATGGCAGCTCATTGAGGGGATTGAATAAAGTTTTCACAGAGGCAACCTAAGGCCATAAGGATACATGGATATTTACATTAGGATTCATATTAGCAAAATTACAGTTATGAAGTAAAGCAAAAATAATTTTATGGCTGGTGTCACCACAGCATATTAGAACTGTATTAGATTGCTGCAGCATCAGGAAAGTTGAGAGACACTGCTCTAGGCAGATATTTTTCCTTTGAAAAATATATAGTGTTTTTCTATATCTCTTCCATTTACTTTTGCTTTGAGATTTATATTTTCATGTATTGAAATGCTACATAGCTTGCTGGAAATCCTATGTTTAATCCCTACAACAATCCCATGAAATCAGTAGTGTGAGAAGCTCAGTTTGTAGGTGAGGAAACTGAGACACAAGTCTCCACATCTACAATGTATTGTGCCTTTGCCCTCTGTGTCCTGATGCTCTAATCTGATTCCCAATATTATCATGGCTCCTCCTCTGAAATGGGGAGTTTCTGAAGTATCAGATATGCACTTTGAAAAGACCTTTTTAACACATTTTACCTCTGAAGAATTAAAATAAAAGAATAAAATCAGGATCTCTAGATAGAGCTGCCACAGCAAGCTGATCCACAGAGGACCTCAAAGTGTAAACTTTTCTTCCAGGAGAAAACTCAGAAGGTTTTTGTAAAGTCAGTCATCAGGCCCTTAATTTTCTTTCTTGAATACTTTCATGACTGAGAGATTTCAAAGGAGCATTCTTCTGAGGCTTTCTGTTTAAAAATTTGCTAAATAGGTTACTTTAAACTATAATCAAGCAATACCTTTGTTTTTGTCTATTTCCAATCAACTTTCCTTCCTTCCCATTTTCTTCTGTATTTGGTGACACTGAAGTGACTCTGTGTGTGTGTGTGTGTGTTTGCAGGTACATGTTGTAACAGACTAACTAGACTAACCTCAAGGTTTAAACCCACAGTCCCACAGAAACATACAGGTGCTTGTATTTTATGCTGATTGACCTAGAGCCCAAGTATATAATTTGCTAACTCCTTCATCTGAATCCAACCCACCTTGTTCAACCACAGGGCTTGGTACCTTTTCTCATAGCAGCATTTCAGCTTTTTACCTCTGTGTCCATTGCCATCTCCTCATCGTGTCTGTGGCAGCTCTCTCTGGCATCTCTCTGGCATCTGTCTCTGTTCTTCCTGTACTCAGTTTTCTTAGACTGGTAGCCCATCCACACTTCCTGTTTGCCTTTGGCCAATCAGCTTTTTATTAAACTCATAGGCAGGACAATTATTTAAAATGTAACGCATAATCCACTACAAGTACATGTATGTGCACATATGTGTGCATGCAAGTTGAGGAAATAAATTTGTCTTTTGGGGTTTAGATTACCTCATTCAGTATGATCTTTTCAATTTCCATCCATTTAACTGCAAATTTTATTATTTCACTTTTCTTTATAGCTGCATACTATTCCATAGCATATACATATTCTGTTTTTATTATCCATTTATCAGATAAAGGACATTTAGGTTGCTTCCATTTCCTAGCTATTGTGAAATGTGCAATAATGAACCTTATAGTCATGTCTCTTGCCTCTCTTGGAAAGTATCAGGTTCTAATTTCTGGAATTAACTAATTCACAAATCTTTTTGCCCTGTCCAAATACTCTAAAATGCATTTGTCAGATGACTAGCTACATGAGTCTCCCTTTACATAGCATTAAATTATTACTGGATTGCCTAGCCTAAGAAGTAGCTACCTATTCTCTATGATGTTTTGTCTCCTTTAACCAAGGTAGTAAATTTTGAGGCCTTTTCTGGTGATAGAGCCATAAGACAGAATAACCCAGTGTCTCTGAACCTTATTTAGAGAAAAAAAAATTTGTGCCTACCTGAAATGCCTACTTCATACTAGTATGCAAAAGAGAAACAAATTAATAAAGTATTAAACAGTAAGAAATTGGAGCTCTCATACTATATATATTAAAGATAATGTATGATAGTTGTTGGGACACACTTTCCTTCACCTATTTCAGCCCAATCTGAATTTGATTTCATTTTAAGACACTTCCTATGTATCATAAATGCAAGACATGGTTATCTCACCAGCCTTATATACAACGCTGAAAGTATCTGTTTCTGTGCTTGTTTTAAAACTGTCTTACCCTATTTTACAATTTTCCAATTCTTTTCTCAATGCCAGGTGATCTTGAGAGTAGCAACTTGTGACATTGCAAAGACAAATGTCCTGTCAAGTTCTTTCTGTCTGGAGGATTTAATGTCACCATCATCTCATCCTGTAGGATGCCTCTGATCTTTTCCATTATTAAGACATCTACAAAACATGCTAGCAGTAAAAGATTCCATTTTCATTAAAAGCCAAAGGCCTCTCTCCATTACCTTTGGTAATTTGTACACTTGGCACTAATTCAGCTGTTTAGATATTCAGCAGCGCTCTTGTATCTTCTGATGGTTACAAGAAGTGGTGATTAATGCTTGAACACTAGCCTCTTTATTCAAGACACTTAATGCAGGTATGTTTTGCAGAGGGAAGACTGCTTGGATGTGCCAATTGTCTCAGAGACTGATTTCATATGCATTTATCCTAGAGTGCAGGGTACTGACTTCATCAATCATCTATAGTCATGTGTTCTAACACTTTATACTTGGAAGGTTGAACTCATCATTTGATATTAAAGTTAATGCACAGAAGGATCTTCCCTACCTGTGATGCACCTGTGGGAGAGAAGCTTTTATTGTCCAGTATTTGAGTCACATTGCTTCTGCCCTGCTTGTCAGCCTTCCAAAGAACACAGTAGCTTCCTCTGGGCAAAAGTGATGCTACAGTGATTATTACAGAAAGGACAAACAATTCAGCCCTAGAATAAGTCCGTAAATGAATCATAACAGACTGATGGCATAACTCACACTCAGAAACCAAGAGCCAAAATTACATGGTTTATTTCAAGACACACAAGAGTAAAAAGCAGATTGAAAAACATACGCCATCCCGGCAGCTCAAGCTTCTGCAAACAACGAAGGCATTTGCAGAGTTCTACGTGTCTTCTCAAACGTGGTTGCAGTTTTAATGTGTGTTGACATCTTTCTCTGTGTGTGGCATTAACTGGGAGAACAACATTTTGTGCTTTTTCCCACTCGCTACAGGGTGAAAACATAGAAAGAACCAGTAATTGAGCAGCTGTCCGCCACGAAAGAACACGAAGACACAGTTTTCCTTCAGATAGTACAGAGTCGTATCATAGCTGTACGTGATCCAAAGTCACCACCCATTCCAATGCAGAGAAAACACAGTGATGGAGTCTTTCTACATCAGCTTCTGAAGCAGAGGCAAATGAAATAGATAAATGCAATAACTGAAAAATAAATTTATTTTTTTACAAGAAAGAAATGGCGAAATACCTGAGTATGGAACCTCACAGAACCTCTCAAAGAACAAGAGTTTTGAACTATAACTTAATAAATAATAGAGTGAAAAATTAAAGAGTTCTAGCATGAAACAAATTTAGGAAGAATAGGAAAGAAACAATATACAAGAACTACACTGATTAGGAAGGAGGCACTTTAATTTCTTCGGGAGAGTAAATCTCCAACATGCATTAATTTGCTTCATGCTGAGACCTGCTGGCTTTTCTTCTCTCCTCAATCACTGTTTATTTCATAAAATCAGCATTCACCTATCTCTTTTTGATTACTTAATTTCAGGGGGGATTTTCTTTTCACAAAGCAGTTAGCACAGCTAAATTCAACTCCACATGCAATGTGTAAACACATTCTAATGGTCTGCACAAGTGTACAGATTGTGTACTCCATGCTGTAGACTGCATTGTTTGAATGCTCGGCTTCTTCTCCAATGAACTCTCTCAGATTCCTGATGCAGCTTTTCACTGTGTGCATCTTTCGTTGACATTTACCAAATGCCCAGGCTCTCATATAAAAATCAGGAAAGCAATATTCAAACTATGACAGGTAGATTCTTATTTCTAAAAGGGAGATGGGTCATGAGCTGTAGCTGATAAAAAACAGCCACACACACACACACACACACACACACACACACACACACACACACACACACCACACGGATTCTAAAATGAAAATTGCCACTGACTTCACTATCTTCTTATCTATGGATGTGTAAAATCTCCTGCATTCTCAGGTGGTGTATAAGGGTTGGTAAAAGCAAGGTATATTTGGATTGAGAGTTACTATTTATATAGAAAGAAAGAAAGAAAGAAAGAAAGAAAGAAAGAAAGAAAGAAAGAAAGAAGGTGTCCCATCCCAATTTTCTTGGGAGACTACTAGATACAGCCTCCTGGAAGAATAGTACAAACATTTAGAAATAAGTAGGGCCCCTCCTCTAAGATGAGTCACATGGAGGCTTTTCACTTTGTCTCAAGGACAAACATGATGCAGATGGCCTTTCCTTCTCTCTCTCAGCTTCTCCACTGTTTCTGATTAGTAACCTCAGCTGAGACTTGCTTGCTGCAAAGGCTGTTGGTGGCTTGTCTGAGCCTGGATGTGTCAGAGCAAAATATTCCTTCTGAATTCAAGGCTGGGTTTTTCCATCCCAGCACTTCTCCCCTGAGCTAGCTCTAGATGATGGTGAGCAGCTATTCAAAAGGATAATTGTTTTTCCATGTGATTTTAAAATAAAGTCTAACTTTATTATGCCCTTTGTAATGATATTTCTCATTTTATATTTAATGGCAGGCTGACAGACAGCCTTAATTTAAACCAAAACCAAAGACCACCACAGGGAAGATATGATCACAAAATCAAATATACACAGAGATCTTCAGGATGAACTTAATTTATGAAGTAACCTCTGAGATTATTAGTGTATTGTGACCATACTTATGTTTTTCACTCTCATGCTTTGTCACTGTAGAGACATGGAAATGCTATTCATTGTTGCTAGGAGATGGGTGGCTATGGCAACAGCATGGGGCAGAGCCAGATGGAGTGCCTCAAGCATAGTCAGGTTTAGCCTCTTTTTTGATCTCCAAATGACTCCATGGCAGTCCTTCGAAGGAAGCCCGAATTACTGCCTCTTCAGCTTGTTTCAAACGATAGGCCACATGGTTTCTCCTCACATGTCAGCTGTCCCCATTAACAAGTGTCTTTTGGGTGTTTAATGATGTACTGTGAGGTTGTTGGAAAGGGAAAAGACACTGGATAACAAGGGGATTATCACTGTTTAACTGTGTTCTCATACTGTTATTAATTTAGCACAGATCTGGTACCATATGCTTCTTGTCATCATTCCACTTAACTCCTGGTGACTCTCACGGAAGTGCCACACCGAAAGCGTAGGGGACATATGTTCCTAATTTGGGTTTGCTCATTCCTCAAAGATTTATGGCGATTCTAAAGTCATAAGTCATTATCTTTAAGACATCTTCAGTTTCACATCCTCACTGAATCTTCCTTAGGCTGAGTGTGATGGATTCTGCCTTTAATCCCAGCACTGTAGAAGGTGAAGAAGAAAGGCAGCTGCAAGTTCAATGCTAGCTTAGGTTACTAAGTGAAACCTCTCTCCAACTCTCCCGTCTTCCCACACAGCTACACACAGTATGAC
Source organism: Sigmodon hispidus (assembly GCA_004025045.1). Lineage (NCBI taxonomy): Eukaryota > Metazoa > Chordata > Mammalia > Rodentia > Cricetidae > Sigmodon > Sigmodon hispidus. Next base: position 47,896 of record PVIH01007335.1, read on the forward strand.
AACTAGTTTTCTTTAAAATCTTTGGATGTAGAGAACACGGACTTGTTCCTCTCATAAACAAATAAAAGCACAGCCTGTTAAAGTCATCAGTGTTTGAATTAGTCAGGCTTCTCCAGAGCCCACAGTTGAATAATTGAAAATAATGATTAAGTCAGATTACGTTAAAATAGTAACAATAGCAGTTGTCTCATATCTAAGGAACTGAGAACCCAACAGGGACTCAGTCCCTGAGGCTGGGAATCAGCAGTTAGAGTGAATCCCACAGAGGCTGTCTCACACCAGAAACCCACAACACAATACTTACTTGTTCAGTCCCTGAGGCTTGTGCCTCAGCAAGTCTCATCCTGGAACTAAAAATCTCAAAGGTTCCTGAAGAGTAGCTGGCCCTTGATCAGTGATGAAGCCTGGAAATACTGGTTCTGAGATGGGGGAAGCTGACGGCAGTAGCAGCAACAAGGTAAACCAAATTGGTGGCATAGGGTTTGGACAAGGAGGGGCACTGTTCCCTGTGCCAGACACTCTGTTTATCTGGGCCTATCCCAAAAGGTACCACCCACACTAGGGTAGGTCTTCTCTCATTCACTAAATAAATCAGGACAATTCTTCAGGTGAGTTTCCCTATGAATGTGATTCTAATTTCTGGCAAGTTGACATTAAACTGGCCATCACAGGGAACAGTGTTCTCACTGTTCATAGGAATGAATCTGTTTTTCTAAAGATAGCCATTACTCACACTTTTCAGCATATCACTCTTTCCCAAAACAATATGACTCCATACGCCATACCATAGCAGGAGCAAACTGCTGAAGCTGGATCTGCCCAACTGGTAGCTCTCCAGCCTACAGAACTGAATCTTGGCTGGTCTTTCCTATGATAAGTCGATGTCCCCTTTAACTCTGCTCTCACTATTCCCTCACAGAAAATACTTCTATTTTTATTTCTATCCTTTCTGCTTTCTCTATGATGAATGTTCAAATATTTATCAGGTACTTCCTAGGTACCTGACCATCATGCCAGCCTCTAATATCTAAGAAGAATGTAATGAGAGCACAAAACCATCTAACAGGGTAATATATCCATAAAAATTAACAATGTATGTCACTTCTGAAGTGCTTCCTATATGCAGGACATATTTGGACACTATATTTAATGTTCATAATGTCATCATTATCATTTGTAGCTGAAACTTGAAGGAACTTAACTCAAGACTGCTAAGTGGCTTTGCACTGAGTCGGAGGCAGGAAGCAGTGAAATAGACCAGAACGTGGGTCCATCTCCCTTCCAAAATAATAATTACTGTATTGATTTGACACGATGAGATATTCTCAGCAATAAAATGTGTGTTAGTCCAGGCTGGGAGCCAGAAAAGGAAGTGTTATGCTTCATGAGGGAGGACCAGAAAGTTCCTAGGAACTAGACCAACTAAATTTAACAAATACAAGTTTGATAATTAACATGGTGGAAAGGAGACATGAGATAATTAGGCATGACCCTAGAGCATGATTACTTGTAGGCTTCCTTTACCTAACACCAGTCCTCCCAGCTTTCCCATGTATTCTTATGCTGGCACTTACTTTGAAGCAATCCCCTTGAGGACTAGTGTTTATACTCTGTACCACACAAATGCTGGACCCAGTTTCCTTGGCCATATAAAATTTGAGGATAAAAATTTTACCTTTCTGATATTTTTTTATCTTTTAAATCACCAAGAATGTTTCCAGCATACAACAGATGATATGTATGTTGGCCATGAAACTTTCCAGACCTCTATCTTATTTTTATAGTTTGGAAAGTTATTTACATGACTCCTTAGATCCCTATATTGATGACATCTAGTAATAATCTAGTAAAGTTTGTTGGCTTGTTGATTTTATTTCTCACTTTATAGACTAAAGAAACTTGTAATAAGTATAACAATTAAATGGAAAACAATAAAAACTCTCTTTCTGTCATGCAAGTGATGAATAATGAATGTCATGCTTAATAGATATATGAAAACCCATAACTACGCTAACACTACAAAACCTGTAGTATAATTACCTGTCTTTATATTGATTACAAACAGTTCTATCACACAAGCACTGTAAGATAATTTACTTAAGCCATTTAACCATTTGATAGTTAAAACCAATAGGAAAAAGTTAAAACAAATTGTAATCAAAATTTCATGGTAACTACTGTTGTCCATGTGAAATTCCTTGGGAAACCAAATCAGCAAGTTTCATATGGACTGTACATATCAAGGGGGTATCTCCTTGCCATTTGTTGCCTTCTTCAACTGCAAGCCTTAGAAAGTGACTAACATGATTCTGAACACATAAATGATTCTGAACCTTAATGAAAGACATCAGGATAGACAAAAAACTCAGATTTCCCTTACAGAAGTACAGATAGGTTGTCAAATCCCAACATATAAACTGCCTCCTCTCTTGAGTAAAAGTTTGCTTTTCCTAAATGGAGATATTTTAATCCAATGGCCATAGAATTGGCCACTATGAATATATACCTTTAGTAACTGCAGACGCCTAATTGAAGCCAGTGACTGTACAGTCTCACTGGATGCCACACTTGAATTCCCACTGTCATCTCTAGTTCATGCATGAGTACAAAAATATTTCAGATAATTTTCTTTCTAGAATCTTGGGGTTTGGAGGTCTTCTTATTGTGTTCCTCTATAGTAAAACAGAAAAGATTCACCAGTATTGATCACTAGAACAGAATTCAAAGAAACCATAGGAGGCCCACTCCTTTGTGACTTGTTTTGAACATTGATACTAGCTGTGCCCTGATTTGACACTGTCTCTACCTGATACCTAACCCCACTCCCTGTTCGCATTATCACCTACTTGCTGTTCTCCTGACTCAGTGCATTAGTAAGAAAGGACGTTGTTGTCCTAACTGCTCTTCTCTAGTTCCTGTTTCCTCTTCAGAATCTTTGCACACTACTTGGTGCCTAATGTTTCCAAGACATATATTTAGATAAATTCATGAACAAAATACAGATATGTCCTCCACACATCAGAACTGGTAAAAATGAATTCCAGAGTAGAGCTGAGGATTCTCTGGAGAGTCAAACTATGAACCCAGATCTAGTCTTGAAGGAATATCCTAGGATGGACTTTAATTCCAAATAAACTTCTCTCTCTTCTCCTCTCCTCTCCTCCTCACTCTCTTTCAGTATTTCTGTGTCCTGAAACTTATGTATAATGATCTGAATTCTCCTGGCTAGCATCTCATGAACTTCTGTCAAAAAATAAGACCACAAAATCAGCACCTGCAATTGATGATAGTTTCAGCTTCTCTCCCTAAAATTCATCCCCAGGGTTGTGGGCTCTATGCTTTGTGGAACTACATTAAGAACTCAGAGAAGCTCTGAGGTTATTCAGGTTATTAGAACAGGATTTGTGCCCATAGGCAACTCTTAACAGGACTTTGCACAGCTTGATTAAATCTTGATGCTCTTTTATGGTGCTGAGAGATGAAGAACTCACACAAAACAGGCTAGTATTCTTGGAGGGGGGTTGTTTTGACATAGTCTTGTTATTTAGCTTAGGCTATCCCCAACCTCATAATTTTCTTTATTAGCCTCCCAACTTCTGGGAGTGTATATGTCATCATGCCTGGTTTCATAAAACATTTATAATGTTTGAAAAATATCAAATTTGTTTGTTTTCAAACAACAGGTCTCAGGAGTGTTTGTACTGTTTTTGTTCTGATTTAGAGATCAATAAGGATCTTCAATCCTCACAAGTTATTTCTTAACTTGCCTTATAAAATCACCAATTAGTCCTCAAAATGTATCTCTTTTTTTCACTTTTTTCTTTTTTTATTATGTATAAAGTCTCATTTTTTTAATCCATGTATCTCCCTTCCTCTTCCTGCCCCTCCCCGTCACTCTCTCTTCTCCTCATCTCCTTATCTCCTCCCTCAAGGTCCCAAGGTCCCAAGGTGGCTTAGTTCAGCATCCACTCCAGGCAGATCCACTTTCCTCATCCCAACATCAAGACTGGGTCAGGTGTTCCTCTGGAGGGAATGGGCTCCAATGTGCTTCAGATCCCAAGTTGTTCAGTGGTTGTGGTTTGCAGCTTGGGAATGCTTTGCTTTTTGTTTAAAGTCCACTAATGAGTGGGTACATCCCTTGCTTATTTTTCAGGGTTTGTGATACCTCGCTCAGGAGGATATTCTCCTAATCAATCTATTTGCCTGCAAATTTTAGGATATCATTTTTTCTTACTGCTGATTAATACTCCATTGTGTAGATGTACCACAGCTTGTTAACCCATTCTTCAGTTGAGGGGCATCTCGGTTGTTTCCAGGTTCTTGCTATTACGAATAATGCTGCTAAAAACATAGTTGAGCTAATGCCTTTGGAGCGCAAATGTGCATCTTTAGGGTACATGCCCAGTAGTGGTATTGCTGGGTCCTTGGGGAGAGTGATTCCCAGTTTTCTAAGAAACCTCCATACTACATTCCAGAGTGGCTGAATAAGTTTACACTCCCAGCAACAATGGAGGAGTATTCCCCTTGCTCCACAACCTCTCTAGCATAAGCTGTCATCTGTGTTTTTAATCTTAGCCATTCTGAAAGGTGTAAGGTAGTATCTCAAAGTTGTTTTGATTTGCATTTCTCTGGTGGCTAAAGATGTTGAGCACTTTTTCAAGTGCCTTTCAGCCATTTGTAATTCTTCTGCTGAGAATTCCCTTTTTAGTTCTGAACCCCATTTTTTGATTGGCTTATTCAAGATTTTGGGCTCTAGTTTCTTGAGTTCTCTATATATTTTAGAGATCAGTCCTCTGTCACTTGTAGGGATGGTAAAAAATCTTTTCCCATTCTGTAGGCTGTCATTTTGTCTTATTGACTGTATCCTTGGCTTTACAGAAGCTTCTCAGTTTCAGGAGGTTCCACTTATTGATTGTTATTCTCAGTGTCTGTGCCACTGGTGTTATACTTAGGAAGTGGTCACCTGTGCCAATGCCATGGAGGGTATTTCTCACTTTCTTTTCTATCAAGTTCAGTGTGGCTGGGTTTATGTTGAGGTCTTTGATACATTTGGATTTGAGTTTTGTGCAGGGTGACAGGCTTGGATCTATTTGCATTTTTTTTTTTTTTTACACACTACCATCTAGCTATGCCAACACCATTTGTTAAATGTACTATCTTTTCTCCATTGAATATTTTAGGCCTCTTTCATGTATATTCTGAGTTTTGTTGTTGTTATTTTTCTGTTTTGTTTTCATGAAGAATGTATTGCTTTTTCCTCTGCAATGCCACAGCAGTAAGAACTCCAGTAAAAGAAGGTCACACAGTATGCATCCATGTTACCCTGAAGGTTAGTAAATATGCTTCTTCCTAAACCTGCTTTCTGTTCAGTTTCAAGCTGCTATAAATATCACTTTCCACAAAGCTTAAAGATTCTTTTTATAGTGACTCGGCCACTTCCAATTGGTCATATTTTAAAGATAGCAAGAATAAATAACATTTTTAAACATGGAAGATCCAGCTTTTATAACAGTAGGGATCTGATTTGTAAATTTTATTCGGACAGCCTCAATTTATTTATACAAATGTGATATTATTATAAGTAGTAAATAGAAATGAACCTTCCATGATCTCAGTTTCTTCTCAAAATTTTTGTGATGAAATATTAACCCTCATGTTTATACATACTATAAAATAAACCCTGTGAGAGTGAATCTCATCAGTGTTACTATGAAAGACACTCCACTGGAATTTCTCAACACTTCAGGTATCAATGGACACAATGAAAAGAATCCTTATACAGAGGGCAAAGTAAATTCTTGCTAGGCACAGGCTCTGTGGACATGTTGCTCTTGACCTTCGCCTTCCAAAATGAGAGGAATAAACCCATCCTTTATAAGTCACTCTGGTCTCTAGAATTTTGCTACAGATATGCTGACCCAAACACCTTCAAAAACCTAAACACCACATTATAAATCCATTTTCTTCTGTTTTGTTACTACCATTGTATAAAAGGACATAATCAGCACAAAGTAAACTCTGATGTTCTTTATGTCTTCAGTCTGGCCATAAAAGTTATAAGCAGAAAGAGCTATGTGAAACAGAGGTCAAATGGGCAAAAAGATTGCGTAGGCTTCATGTTAGACTAAATGACTTAGTTAGTAATATGTTTCTTAATGTTTTTATTGAAAATTTTAATTTATAAGAATGTTAGCCAAATGCATTATTCTAAAATAAAAGTCTAATATTTTAAGTTAACAGAATTTATTGTTATTAGTCATATTAATTTAGGGTAACTTCTGAGAGACTTTACAAAACTATTCGTATATTTTTGCCTTTTGTTGGAATGGATTATAAAAAAGTAATTCTAGCGCGCGGGCGCACACACACACACACACACACACACACACACACACACACACAAGAAAAATGGGATATCAAGCAAGTCCTCATCCATAGAGAGAGAATTGACTGGAGAAGATAAGCTGGTCTATTTATTGATGTAAACAAGATTTGGTTGCATTTCCTGTACTATGTTGCTCAGATATGTCTACTGTTTAGATCTCAGAATGATCTACATGTTTCCTTTAATAAATGATCCTGCTGAATGAGCCATTAGATCAGTTTGTATCTTGCAAACTGTTATGAAATAGTATCTATTTGCCACTCAATTTTTCTCTTTATTACTCAAAAGATAAAAAGCACTTAATCATTTCAGTAAAGTATTATATCACAGTCTTAAGTAAAACTATAAAATAGTCTAATTCAGAGCAAATAGAAAATTAGACCCATTAACTCTAACTGAATAATTATATGTTCTGGGTATAAAGCAAGCAACATGACATCCATACTTTCAAATTGTTGGTGTCTAGAGGTGTCCTGATGTTTGAGGTTAATAAGAAAATTGTGTAGCTTTACTTCATCTGCCTGACTCTCAAATATGCAGAAATATTCATATTTAGAGTTTATTTTAAGAGAATTGTACACAAACTGAGTATGAAGCATCTCTTGGATATTAATACCTTTTCATGCCCTTGCACTGATCATTTTTGAACATAAATATGAATAAAGACATCTCTAAAAGCAATTCATCTTCATTATGCCATTTAAAACTCAGCAAAAGTTACATATCACCCATGATTAAAGGACATTAATTCAAAATGTTCAAAGAAAGTTTTGAATAGAGTCAGTGCAGCCATACACCCAAGTGCATCTTGACAAATTTTTACTGCCCCAAGATAATATACACTGAAGACAGATATCAGACCTTATCTTTTATTATCTGAAAAAGTTTTAGAAATCTTCCTTTTCTAAGATGTCATTTCTTCTTCAGTGAACAGTATTGTTGGAAATTTTTAAATGGTCTAAGAAACTGTAAAAATCCTTTTATGCTGCCTGGCATATCAGAAACCACCTGTAAGTGTTAGATTCTTGCAAATGTTAGAATTTCTTGATGTCCTAAATACTGTGTGAACATGCTCCTTTCTTATAGTTCTGCCCTTACCTTTACATAAACAGATTGAGTACCAGTCTTCATGAAGAAGGTACCTGGTTCTCTGTATGATTTTGACAGCAATGGCAAGTTCCTCTTAGTTCTAAACAGTTGTTTTTTATGCTCATGCTCAAGGCAAAACACCAAAGCACATAATATAAAACAAATATTGTGTGAGGTTGTTGTAAGGGTTCAAATGACTTAATACGGGAAGTATTGGGAAGCTGAGATAAAATTAAGATATTTATTCTAGAATTGCTGATACAACCAAAAGTATAAATCCTCTGAGTAGAGATAACACCATCACTTATATTTATACCAGATTGTAGAAGACTAATAACACTATTTTTCCATAACTGATGGTGGAGAGTTGGGGAGAGAGCTTAGGGTAAGAACAGAAGAATCATCCAGGACCCAAACAAGTCCACAAGAGAGGAGACTGACCTCCAGATAAAAGACAAAGACAAATTTTGACAGTCACATTTTCTTTCAGACAAGAAACCATAGAAAAAGGAAATACGATTAGCACTCCAATAGCATTATTATCATTTTTTGGAGACAGGTCTCACTCTGTAGTCCTGGCTTGTCTGCAATTCACTGTGTCATTCAGGCTGGTTTCAACTTCATGCTGTTCTCCTGACTCTGGCTCCGGAATGATGGGATTATGGATGTGTGCCTTTTGTCTTCTGATGGTACAGATTCCAATTTAACTCAAGGATAACACTTTCTATATTTTTTCATCAAAGCAAGACGTTTATATAATTAGACACTGTATCATTTGGCTACTTCCCATGGTGGGATGGCATTGCCTATAGGTATATTTATGTCTTTAACATCCATACACATTAACTATAAAATGGTGGTTCTAGGTCTATTTTGCCCAGAGTTTAGAGGGGGAGAAAGGAGAAAAAGAAAGAACTGTTGAAGGAAATTCAAAGAAAGCCACCAAAATATCAGATATGAAGAATTTCAAATCATTTGTTTCATACTCTTTTACTCTAAAATGGCTAGAGGCTTTAATAGATGCTCTGAAATTATTCTATTCCCAATAGGCAGTCAAAGAAAGAGCAAAACAAAGGGAAAGTTTCGTTTTGTTTTGCTTTTGTTTCAACTGCACATCAATGACTCTTTGCAGTGTGGTTCAGCCCAAAATGCATAAACCACTGCTTCAGTCAGCATGATGGCCTAGTGGAAAAATATGAGGTGATTTAAGAAAATTCTGAAAGTGCCAAGCTGTCAGACCTAAGCACTTATGGTCTTTGATTGCAGGTTTACAAAGAACAAAGGCCACATTATGTTTTGTTTTCTAGACCAAGCTGCTATAGATATTCGGGGAGCATTAAACAATAGCACTTGAATGTAGAAAGTCTCTAAATGTCCTCTCTGGCACTTAAATGTCCTCTCTGACACTTGGGCTAGGCTTCTTAAGTTGTAATGCGTGTGTGTGTGTGTGTGTGTGTGTGTGTGTGTGTGTTATTAAGTCTGTGCCTTCCTGGTGGTAAAATATTCTTCATCTTAAAGTCCCAATCATTCTTCAGTATGAAACCATATATATAAATTCTTAGCTTTCTCTGGTTACATCTCATAACCTGTTTTGTAATGAAAGATAGCATGTTGACTTTTGTCTGTCCATCTATCGATCAATTATCTATCATCTGTCTACCTACCTACCTACCTATTCATCTATCCTTTCTATAATCTGTCTACCTATTACCTATCCAGCTAGGTTTTAGATCTACTTTCCCAGCTGTGTTGTTACTATGCCTTATCATTCTAATATTAATGTCAATCATGTTAATTATAACTCAATGTAGCTTAGCTTTTAAAAAGAATAGTTCAAATCAGTAATCGGAAAAATAAGACTATTGAAATTTTCGTATCATTTCTGTTACAGATGAGAGGTTATACTTCTATAGAGTTCATATATGTTGAAGCTCTGACTTCAAGCATGACTGTGTTTAAGATAAAGACCATAGGATGTTATCAGATGTAAATGAGGTAATAAGGTTGGGGCTGAAAACCAAAGGGTAGTGTCCTTCTCATTGGAAGTGACAAAGAGCTCTCTTTCTACCATGCCAGACAAAGTAGAGAGGTGTCAATCTACAAAGTAGGAAGTCCTTATCAGAAGCCACCCAGCTTAGCCTTGATCTGGTGTGATTGCCTCCCCTAAACAATGGAAAAAAACTAATTCTCTGTTTAGCACACACACACACACACACACACACAAAAATAATGTGTTTTCAATTTAAAGACAAAATTTTGTTCTAGAACCCATAAAAATTAGTCTTTTCATTTCAGTGTAAAGAGAAAGAAAATATTTTTACAATTTTTCTGAGAAGGATCTCAGCAGTGCACAACCATTTCAGAGAAAGACCTTGAGAAAATGAAGCTATTCCTTATAAGTTTTTGAAGAAAAATAAGCACAGACTATTGAAAACTCAAACTAAATAGTAAGGTCAAAGAATTACTATATACTATTCATTTAGCTTTGAAAAGGAGTTTATGAAAATTCTTATACGAGGTAGCTCTCAGGTTGTTAGAACCCCAATTGTAAATGCCTTTTGTTACCAGTAGGGGGCAGCAAGGTACCCTAGATTTCTCATACCTGCCACTTGAGGAAGTTGAATAAAACAGACAGAAGTTACCTATCAGACCAACACTAAGAACTGCTGGATCACAGGAACTAAAAAGGAAATCTAAGGACTAGGAGGAGATAGTAACAGTACACAGGCCAAAGGCTAGTTAGGAGTCTCAGTAACACCCTTGATAAACATGCAATCCCTGAAGTAACAAATATCTACAATCTCAGGCCTGAGAAGGCAGAGACAGGAGAAGCTCTAGGACCACTGGTGAGTCAGTTAGCAGAACAAGTGGGCTCCAGGTCAAAAGAGAATTTCTGTCTCAAAGTATAACCTGAAGAGTGATGGAGATAAGGCACTCCACAACAACTACTGCACACATATATACATGTGTCCGCACACACACAATTCATAATACAAAACCTTCAGCACAATAATAGGAAGATTGAGGTGGAACTTAAAATGTTTGTGTTCTAGGAATCAACAAGTGACACCAATGCCTAACTGTCCAAGTAATTCACTGACATTGCCCAGAATGTTCTCAATTGTTCTGTTCTTATTTCTCACAGTTAAAATGTGGTGGGAACTTCTTTCTCTTAAGCTTACCTGAAAGGTAGTTACATAATATTTTAAACAATTAGTTCACTGGTCTACAATGTAGAGATGGTCAACAGTCACCTCTTTTCCCATCTAACAATTACAGAAAAACTATTTAGGACAGCTGGTCCAGATCTTGGGGCTAGTCTGGGCCAGAAACTTCATACTACAAATGGCACTCCAATGTGGGTCATGCACACCCACACAAAGCCTGAGAAAGCTTTAAAAGGGTTCTAGACTACAAGTCTTTGATTGCAAAGGAAGTAGGAAGAGTTGCTAAAAGACATTTGATTATAAATACTGCTGGATTAATTCAATCTATATATTTTATAAATGAGTTAACTCTAAAATTGAAATCATAAGATATTTTACTTGGGAAAAGAGGTTTTCTTTTTCTTTCCACAGAAATTTGGAGGCTCTGGATTTATTTCTAATGAAAGAAAATAAGGTTTGATTGAGGAAAACCTTCTGAAAAGTTTCTGATGTAAATGGATGGTTCAGATGATCCAACATTTCAGAGCACCTCTGTTGCAGTTTCCTCTGAGCTCTGCATTTAAAACAGCTTCAAGGAGACTAGATAAGATAACCCAACCTTATAGACTACTCCATTAAGGACTTGTCCATAATCCTAAATTTTTTCTTTAGGTCCCTATAAAATTACCAGTACTCTCAACCAGCAGGAAGTAGCATAGAGAACTACACACACATTCCCCCCAAAAAATGGATTATGGATGTTTGTCTTTGTTTACAATGTTGGTTATAAGGTGTTACAGATAATGGTGGAAAAAAAACTATACAAAGGAAATTAGATTTGTGGTTCTTGTTCTAAAAAGAAAAAAATTGTTTTAGAATTACACTGTTGTATATTGTAGATATTTGTCCCTCCTACTGGTTGAATAAAACATTGATTGTCCAGAAGGCAGTTACTGACATATTTACCTTCATCTATTAATATGATACAACCCAGAGTCACCTAGGAAAAGGGAACCTAACCTAAAGAATTGCCCAGATAAGATTGGCCTGATGCTAAATCAGTGAGGTATTTTCTTAATTGCTATTTGACAGTGCTAAAGGCTCCAATCTACTATGAGCAGTGCCATCCTTAGAATTCTAAGAGAGGCAGCTATATAAGAGAAGTAGTGGAAAAAGTCAGGGAGGCAAAGCAGTAAGCAACATTTCTTCTTCTTTCTTACCTTAAGCCTTAACTTTCTGAATTCCCTTGGATTACCTTGGTCATAGATTCTAACCCATAAGCTTAAATAAATGCTTTTCTCTTCAAGTTGCTTTGGGTCATGGTATTTATCACAGCCAACAAAAAGCAAACTATAATAAATATTCTGTATCTGATAAGCCTTGGACAAGTCTGTCGTAGTCTGCTAGCTACTCAAAAAGAATATAGTCTAATCAGTTTCCTGATTGGAGCCATACCTTGTAGCTTTCCTAATGTAAAGAACTAACCATATAATGGTTCTATTTATAGTATTTTAGAGCTGCACAGATTATAAGGACATTGGGAAAATGAATTCATCTCTGTAGCCATTCATACAGCTTTGACCTTACACATAGAACATTTTTGCTCATTCTCCACTGAGAAAAGTTCAAATGTTTATTATAGGAGAACTGAATTTCACTCAGGATGATATCACTCAGCAAGATAAAAGTGATGATGAAGAAAAGACATAGGGAGACAGGAATAAGAGTAGAGGAGCAGTGATGGGGAACAGTCACCAAGAAATATATACCATCAAATAGATTGCCATGTTGGACAGCACCAGGATTGGTGCTAAGATCTTAGATAAAAGTTTGTTCATATATGATGTTTGACATTATGTGCCAATTTTACTGGGCTAAAGGATACTAGATTAGCTGGGAAAACATTATTATCTGGATATGTCTGTGAGTGTATTCCTGAGACAGATTAGCATTTGAGTGGGCAGACTGAGATAAAGAATTCATATTCATCAAATGCAGGTAAAGCATACTCTAATTTTTGGAGGCCAAAAGTCAAGAGAAGATAAAGGCAGGGCAAGGATTCTGTCAGTGCTTAAGCTAGAGTGTCCGCCACAGCATCTGGCACTTCTAGCTATGGGTATCCATGTTCCTGGCTTTCAGGCCTCCAAATTCAATCTTCATTTTTCTCCTCTTGTTCTAAGGTATTGGTTTGAGATTAAAACTATACTATTAGTTTTTCTGACCACTAGTCAGCAAACATAAATAAGACCCTTCACAATCATGGGAGCAAATTTATAATGATATCCTTCTATATAATTTGAGGTAGTCTATTGATTTTATTTCTTTGGAACACTCTGATACACATAATCTATGGTTTCTGACTTCAGATCATCTGAGTCTCTGGAACATGAACAAGGTCTTGTGTTGGGATTAAGAAAAATAATTTCCTTTCAAGACTTGATTTCAGCCTGCAGTGAATTTTTATGGCCAAGTTATTAACCTCTGAAAAATGAGATTTATAATGGAAATACTGATAGGTTCTTAATAGTAACTTGCTGGCAGGCATCTATATATTAACTTTAATAGTGTCAAATTGTCTAACTAAAGTGATTGAGAACCTACTCACTTTCTCTTAAGTAATCCCCGTTTGACTAGTTTTTGCTATTACCTTCATTGGAATGATTTTTAGGCCTTTATAAAGACTAGTGTCTTATACTTATGAGAATGAAAGTTACAATACTATAAGGTTTTGCAAATATCACAAGCCCAAAATGGATACTTATTTCTGAATGGCCAAAGACTTTGTGGCTTTTTTCTATTTAGGAAATTTACCTGCAGAAAAATCTTGAGTTTTCCAGCCATAAACTCTTTAGGCTGAAGCCTTTCTCCTTTTCCTTCCATCTCAATGCATTTTATTCATCTTTTCAGAGCCTCACTGAACAGCTGAAGGAGATAACTACATAATGTCTTGAACAATAACCAAAAGGAAATGTATGTCTCCCTAACTTGGGTGGAGAAGCTGACTCTTCACATTGTCAATAAAACTGCATCTGGATGCCAGATTTTCATTGGATTGATCTCATTACATAACTCACTGCCTGCAACTGTGTTCTGTTATGGCCTCTGTCATGCAGCCTGACAACCTATATATAGATGTACCAGTAAATGCACACAGCTGAAGCTTAAACAAACTGTTCCCTATCATCATGTTTATCAGAATAAATGTGTTGCCAGATAAAATCTTTCTGAGTTGGTATTAGCAGAGCACAGCGAATGTCATCTCTCCTTCCTCAAGGGTCTCTTCTGATACCCTCATTCTGGTGTTTTAAAACATTAAGCATGGTTAAATGGCTCCAGATGCATTCTCTAACAGAGCTTACAGGAACATGGGAAACAGCTTCATCCTACCAAGAACTGTATTATTTCAAGGCTATTCTAGCAAAGAAGAGAAAATTTGAAGGAATTTTGCCCCAAACCAATTGTGACATAAAGCATAACCAGAAAAATGAGGTCAGTGATTAGAGAAAATTTAGAAAACCCATGCTCAAAAGATTAGGAGACACAGAAAGCTTTTTCTCCTGGCTGTGCTTCTCATGAACCACCAGAACAAAGTCATGTAAACATCACAGTTCAAGAACTATAATCTGGTTCTTTTCAAATACAGTGTATATATACAGAAATTAGCAATAGCATGCGGAGGTATGAGTTATGGCTACAAACTTTCATTACAAATAGCACCCTAAGCAGAATGTGCATGGATAACATTTTCCCTTACCCTTTATGAGCCAGTAAGAACAATGCAAGTATTTTAAGTATCCACGCAGCTTTCCATTTTTCCATCGCTGAAAAGCTAGCACACCCTTTGCATGCAAGCCGCTAGCTGTGGCTGACAGCTATAAGCCCATTATATTTCAACTGCCATCTGGCAGCAGAGATTCAATCCATTCCTTCAATCACAGTACCCTGGCTTTTTAGCTCTGGGAATTGCACTAAAGTTCATGATTTAAATGTTGTCACTGTCAAATTATTTTTGTTTAGTTCATCAAGACAAATTTTTAAAAGCCCATGGGAGTAAATTTGTCCTAAAGGGTATTATTTATTGTACCAAGGAAAAGAATTTGAACAGCAATGGTTGCTCAGCAGCCTCAGATTTGTTTTATTTATAATACTAGGTTTTCTAAATATAAGGTAACAGAATAATTACCAATAAGCCAAACGCTTAATATGTAAAAGACCCAGTTCAAATATTTTGTATGGGAAAGCAAAGTTTGTAATAAAAACGAGTTTATCAAACTCTTTTTGTTTTTTCCTTATCCTCAAACAATTGAATCTCACCCACTGGTCGCACTGTAGGGGCTGATATTCTGTGCCAGGCATGCTACAAGGATTCGAGAATTAAAAAAGAAATCATCCTCACTCTCTTGAAACTAGCAATGTAAGACAACAGTCTTAGATTTGTAGTACATTCTGAATCACTGCTTCTTTATCATGCACACACAAAAATAACACACATGTGACAGGGGGAGCCGGGCAGAGCACAGCAACTACCCTTAAATAATCATGGATAGATTGTTAGGTTTTCCTGAGCAGCACAGCCTCTATCACCAGAGGGTGCTTGCACTTATTTGTAACCGTTTGATTGCCCAGACGCAACTGAGAGATGTGACAAACCAATAATAGTAATTGCACCTCACACTGACAGTGACTTTCACAGGTTGGAGTTGGGCATTGGAAAACATCAGACTATATGTTCTAAGACAGAACGTATCTTTTTATTGCTTTATTGTTTGAGTTAGAGCTGGTTGGAACTGTACATTTTCCTCTTTTGAAAACCACTTGTTTAGGATATAGAAATGAACTCTGAAAATGAGCTTCTGTCTTAGTTAGGGTTTCTGTCGCTGCAATGAAACACTATGATCAAAAAGTAAGTTGGGGATGTATAGGTTTATTTGGTTTAAACTTCCATATCAATGTTCATTGAAGGGAATCAGGACAGAGAGTCAAGCAGGCCAGGAACCAGGGGGCAAGAGCTGAGGCAGAAGCCATAGATGAGTACTTGCTCCCCCTGGCATGCCTAGCCTGCTTTCTATGAAACTCTGATCCATTAGACCAGGGTGCCACCACCCACAATGGGTTGGCTCTCCCCACTACCAATTACTAATTAGAAAACACCCTACAGGCTTCCCTAGATCCCAGTCTTATACAGGCATTCTTTTCATTAAGGTTCCCTCCTCTCAGATGACTATAGCTTGTGGCAAGTATGACTATCCAGGACAATTGACTCCTTGTCAATTTGATAAACATCTCATTGTTAAGCCACAACCTTTTCCTTCTTGTTCATCCCTAAGACCACACATTATATTAATATCACAATATAAAATGTTTACTAACTTTAAAAAGTCCTGCATTTGTTTTTTAACAAATTCGGCCACTTTAGAAACTTCAAGTCTTTTTTATTACCTAAAATATATTTAAAAATTTAGTCTCTCCGCACAGTCGCACTCCAAAGGCATTAGCTCAAGTATGTTCATAGCAGCATTATTCATAATAGCAAGAACCTGGAAACAAACTAGATGCCCCTCAACTGAAGAATGGATTAACAAATGGATAACAAATTAACTCCATTAACATCTACACAATGAAGTACTACTCAGCAGTAAGAAAAAATGATATCCTAAAATTTGCAGGCAAATGGATGGATTTGGAGAATATCCTCCTGAGCGAGGTATCATAAACCCAGAAACATAAGCAGGGGATGTACTCACACATTAGTGGACTTTAAACATAAAAGAAAAAAGCAAAGCATGTCCAAGCTGCAAACCACAACCACTGAACAGCTTGAGATCTGAAACACCTTGGACTGACTCCTTGAATCCCACTCCCACTAGAGAAACACCTGATTCAGTCTCCATGTTGTGGGGAGAAAACTAGATCTGCCAGGAATGGAGGCTGAACTGAGCAATACTAGGACTTTGGGACCTTGAAACCTCCTGCCCATGCTGGGGAGGAGATGGGGAGATGTGGAGAAGAGATAGTAACCTGAGATGGTGGGAGGGGGAAGGGACCTTGAATAAGGATATACATGGATAGAACATGTGACTTCTTTATTCATAATAAAAAAAGATAAAAGGAAAAAATTTAGTCTGGCAACTATGGACTCCTGTAAAATAAAAAACAAGTTAAATATTTCTTTACTCCAAGAAGGAAGTACCAGGACCTAGTCACAAAGAGATCAAAGCAAAATCAAACTCCAGCAATGTAAATCACTCAACGTTCAGTATCTAGATTTACTCACAATCTTTTGGGCTCTTCCAAAAGGCTTGGGTCACTTTTCTAGCTCTGCCCTCTGCAGCACACACAGCTTATCTTCTAAGATCCTGCTGGTTCAACTCCATGGTTGCTGCTATTCTTGGTGGTCAACCCATGGCACTCACATCTCCAAAATGCTAGAATCTCTGCTGCTCCTGGAATGCACATTCAACCATCAGCCCCTCCCAACCTCTCCTAGTACCAAGCCTCCGCTGCTTTCCATGACCTTTTCATACCTCCAAAACCAGTACCACCCAGGTAACTCTGAAACTATTAAGTTCTGATGCCAGCACAAAGGTACAACCTTGGCCTGTTCTGGAACAAAGCTGCTGAGTGCTGATTCTGAGGAAACACTTCCCAGAAGACTTCACAACTCAATTATGCTAGTCTCTTCTTAATCACAGCTGATTCTTCAGGCCCAGAGGACAAGCATTCATTTTACTCCATTAGTTCTGCACAGCTGATTCTTCATCTCTAGCTGATCAGACATCACAGATTCTTCCCATGAATGGCTTGGTAGGGTCTTTGTTTCCCTCTGAATGTCACAAGCTAGGACTCTATGATTGTCACTGCTCTCAACATTCCTACAGAACAGCTCACATAGTTCTCGACATTCTATGACTTTTCTAGCCTAAAGTCCCAAAGTACTTACACAATATTTCCAGAAAACACATGGTCAGGCCCATTACATCACCCCACAATCCTGCTACCAATTTCTGTCTTCATTAGGGTTTCTATTGCTGTGATGAAATGTCCTGATCAAAAGAGAGTCGGGGAGGAAAGGGTTTATTTGGTTTATACTTCCACATCATAGTTCATCCATGAGGAAAGCCAGAACAAGAACTCATACAAGGAAGGGACCTGGAGGTAGGCGCTGAAGCAGAGGCCATGGAAGAGTGCTGCTTTCTGGTTTGATAAACATGGCTTTCTCAGCCTGATTTCTTATAGAGCCCAGGACCATCAACCCAGAGATGATACCATCCACAGCAAGCTGGACTCAACCCCCATCAATTACCAATTAAGAAAATGCCCTACATGTGTACCTACAACCTGATCTTATGGAGGCATTTTTGTTAATGAGATTCCCTTCTCCCAGATAACTTTAGCTTGAGCCAAGTTGTCATAAAACTACGCAGCAGAGGTCTCTGTGCCTTATTAAGAAGGATATGACTTTAGGTAGATTTTCTGGCTCTACAATTTTCTTACGCCTTACTAAGAACAACATTTCAGATTTGAGACTTGGGGGTTTATGCATTTAGGATGGAACTCCAACAGACTATCTGGCAAAGTCCAGGACCACTAAATTTATAAGAGTCAGATCTCTAGGCCTGGCAGGGAATGATACTTATTAAGATGTAAATATAAAGGTCACTTTCAAAAATGATACTAAAAACCAAGATTGAAGATTAGAAAAAGACTAAATGAGGCACAGGCCATAATTTATTGCTTTTCGTTGTAAAACTTTAATATTATCATTGGACAATGGTGTTGTAGAAACAAAACAGATAAATAGAGAAAGGAGGGGTTAGAGGATAATATGAGGCGATCAAAAGATTAATTCTGCCATTCCCTCTCCATTCTCTTCAATCTTAGCTCTTCTACAGTTTCCTGTTTTATATAATGGTAGGCTGTGAGAGTATTCATGAAGGTTTTACCAGTCTGTGCCCAGAAAGCCTTGTCTGTTATGGTCACATCTCTGTAATATATCCATCCACATCCAGCAAAGTCCAACTGCTTTCAGGTCTGGGTCCACCTTTGCCTTCCATTCCCACTACTGTTTTTTGTTGTTGTGGGGTTTTTATTTTGTTTTTGTTTGTTTGTTTGTTTGTTTTGCCTCATTCCTTGGCTTTGGCTCTTACATATGTTGGGGAAAAAAACTTCTCCTTCATAGGTTAGGCTGGTTTTAAAATATCCATCAAGTTTAACTGTGTTTTAGCTCCTAAGAAGAATACTGATGTTTTCACATGCACTAGACATTTTATCTTACATTTGATGGTAACTATGATTTCCCCGTGTTTCACTCCTCAGAACTTGTGTATGCGCATTTGTTTTTAACTCTTTGGCTAGTAGTCAAACTATAATTCCAAGGCCATTACAAGCTTCAAATAAGTTTGCTCTTGTTACCAACTTAAAAAGTAAGGACTGATTAAATATCAAGGAGAAGCCTGTAGTTGTAGGGTAAAAAGTCAGCTAAAGAAACACCGTGGCTCCGAAACCACAGCCAGTGAAAGAAACTCATCTTCCATCTGAGACCTAAGTCAGTGAAAGAAACACTTTATCCCTGAACCTAGAACCAAAGAAATGCACTCTGAGACTGAAACTATTGCCAAAGAAACACACTTTGGCCCTAAAGAAATATACCCTGCCCCTGTAATTAGAGACAAAAAGCCCAAAAGAGCCAGTGAAGAAAACACCCTTTGGCCCTGAAACCAGATCCAAATCTGCCAAGCAGAAAAATAATCCCTAGTCAAGGAAGGCCAACCAATCCCTGAGCAAAAAACCAACCTATCTCTGAGCACGAGATCTAGCCAATCCAAACTCAGGGATTAAAATCTGACCAATTCCCATCCTGAAAGTCTTCACCCTGAACAATCTCATCTCCAAGAAGCCCTATGCCTGCGGCCCCTCTTCGTGCTGCTTTCTTTTACCCAGATGATGCAGCCACTCTCCTGGATTTTTTTCTTCTCAATAAATCTCTTAAATGAAGTTCAGGTGAAGACCTTCTTCTTTTGTGGGACAGAAAACAGCTGAGGGGATCAAAGTTGTAACACTTTGGCTGGGAAAACCTTCCTCAGCCGAGCAGAGTTATTAGGGAAACCTGAACAGGACTGTAACAACTTTGTTGGGGAAGGCTTCCCCTGCCAGAGCAGAGCTGTTACATTAGGGAAGCCTTTCCCTGAAGCAGGACTCTAAGCTGCTATGTACACTTACTGTGACCCATGGTATTCATTGGCTCCTGGTTGCAGGAATACTTTTCCATCCAAGCTGTAACACTCAGTATTCCTGGGCTCCCAACTGCCAGGATCTGTTTCCATCTGAACTATACTAATACAAGAACACTGAACATATAAATGACATTCTGTGAATTTGGGTTTCTAGGTATCACAAGAACACAAGATCAAGGTAAATATTGCAGGTCATGCCTGTTATCAGGGTGTCATGAGTCTGAAGTCAGCCTGAATCATACAGTGAATTCTGGGTATGTTATTCATGGGCTGCAGTGCATGTGCTTAAAATTAT
Organism: Sigmodon hispidus; assembly: GCA_004025045.1. Lineage (NCBI taxonomy): Eukaryota > Metazoa > Chordata > Mammalia > Rodentia > Cricetidae > Sigmodon > Sigmodon hispidus. The sequence continues at coordinate 68,044 of PVIH01007335.1, forward strand.
CAGATTTGTATGCTTCACACCTGTGTCTGTTAAAGTAACCGGGGAGTCAGTCTGAACAAAGCATTAAGAGTAGGCTATGGAAGGTGCTTACTGACTATACACACTGCACCAATTTCTACATCATCTCCTTGAGCAACTTTATGTGAGATGAAGGCAATGATTCTGTTATTGTGATGCTTGAACAAGACACTGCATATATAACACATGTAAAAGCTTATTAACACTCTCACTAATGATGCCTTTATTCTCCCTAACCACACTTTTTTTCTGCCAGCTACTCCCATCCATTGAACCAACCAGCTAGTCACACTACATAAATCATCATGTATGGTCACATCTACATAATTGAGATATTTCCAGCTGCCATTTTATAGACAATGATGCTCAACCTCAAAGATATTAAATTTATCACCCACAGTGACATTACTTGTAAGAACTGGAGCCAAGAAATAATGCAAAAACTGGCCATTGCCAAATCCAGTAAATTTTCATAATGCCCAGCTGTGTCCTCAGCTTCTAGCAAAAAATTAATAGTTCAGTTCCAATAAGTTCTGTAGTCTCCTACAGTGCAGCTGTACTATTTCCACAATCCTAGGAAATTCTATCTCTTCCTATGGCTTGGTAGTCCTTAAAGAGACAATAATATTGTTTGTTCCACAATCAGAAATGAAAAGAAAACAACTATTCCCAAGAAGTAATACATCAGTAGCCACTAAAAGTGTTAAGGCCACATTTCACTTTTCTTAGAGTAACACTGATAGACAAGCTTAAAGACAAGCATGAAGTCTGTACTTCCCATGCAGGTAACGACTGAAAAGTGAAAAGCATTTTATATGTAAATAGCTTTCTTTTTTCCCCCTCTTCTTTTTTTAAAAATAAAGTTTCTGATTTTTATTTGCTAAGGCCTATGTAAACCTTGTGAAAGGTCTCATCAATAGGACACCATCTATTCATTTTCACTTTTGAATGCATTAAGGGATTCACAATTTATAAAGACCAAATCTAAATTTTAGTCCAAAGGCCCCATTACAGGGATTTTTTCAGTATATTTTGACATGGATAAAGAATAAGCAAGAGTAAAACAATGAAGACCTATTCATGCTGTAGCCCCTAGTCATAGACTTTTTCTCCTAATTTCTACATGGGTGAAGAATTAATGGCTCAAAATGAGGATGTGTATTGTACCAACCTTTAAGTCTAATTATACAACAAAATATGGACTAAAAATTGCTTTAAACAGGGTTATTTGACCACATGCAACATTTTGATGTCAAAGAGAAGGAGAATAACATAACTTCAGGGATTGTTTGATCACTAATTGCCCTAAAAGTATGGGAAAAACATCAGTGCTTCCCTTGTTGTATTTAAAAGTCCATTTCCTCTCAGTAAGAACCTTTCTTTCCCACTCTGTCCCTATAATCAGTCTGCATCTGGCACAGAACTGTCATCCAAAAGAGACCTGTGACTCCCTTCTTTGCATTTATTTGCCCACACAATACTAGCTCTAAGACAGATCTCAACTCACACACTGTTGAATAAACTGAGCTCATCTGCCTTAAGAGGTCAATGATAGCTTCTTTTTTTATGTAACCTTACTCTTTTAAGCTCCAGTCATGCTACTTGCAGAGTGTGTACCACTCACTGAAGATCACCTTGAAGCTACCAATTCCAAATCAAAAATTCTTTTCATGCAGCTTTATATGCATGCTTTAACTTAGCTACCTACATTTGAATCAGAGCTGTCAAACCATGGTAACCATAGGCCAACCTGATGGAAATATGGAGTGACTTAGCAAATGTAATTTTGCAGACCTGAAATTATAATAAATAGATTTGCTATATTTTAATTAATCTTTGGTAACTTTTTCTTGAACCAAAAGACAAGATCATGCAGCCATTTATTAAGTAAAATGACATAAAAAGCATGGCTGAAATTTCCCATTTTGCTTGTGAAAAACATTTAGATAATGCATTGATGATTTCACAAAAAATAATGCTTCCAATTTTTAAGAAGTCACAGTTCTAGAAAGTGTAGCAATCTGTCAATAAGAGAAAGAGTGAGCAGATGTTTCTCCTGTTTACAAATACACTTGGAATTCTAAGAGAAAACCACAAAGAAGTTTTTATTATGCACCTGTCATGGTCAACATCTGGCACCAATGCTCACTCATCCATCAGTCCCACACTGTCATGTTTCCTTCCAGCTTGAAGCAACTGTAAATAAACTCACAATAAAAAAAAAGCACTGATTTCATTTATTGCTTTTTCTCCTTCTTGGTGTTTTTTTTTGTTTTGTGTTATCTACAGCAAGAAGGAAGGAAGGTGTAAATTATTTTCAAAATCTATTCATAGCATTTGTGAACTTGATGGTGGTGCTACTGAAGAATCTATGCAACTAGAGACAATAGGCTAATTTTTTTTTTTTCAGAAGAAAATAAGTTGCATGGGTTCTGTCAATCTTCCAGACACTTATTCATTTCACAGTCATTTTAGCTAGTGGGTATACAGATTTAAGATCAATGTCTGCACACATAAAATATATACTATCTTTGCTCTATTGCAAGATAGCACACACCTTTTAATGGCTATTATAAAAGTCTACAGAGGTTAAGATAGGTTCCTGGTTTTATCTGAGAGACTTCTTTCCAACTAAATGAAGGGAAATAAAATGTTTAGGCTATAGCATAGGAAATGAGGAAAAGTTTCTAACAATTATTATATGGAAAAATCAATAGATCAAACTCCATTAAAAACATACTTACCATCTAAGTTCCTTTATTATATTTTGAAATTGAGAAAAGTAAAATTTTATTTCTAAACATTAGAAATATTTTTATAAGAGAAAATATATTTTGGCATCATACTCATTTTACTAGATTTTCAAGCTATTTTTTTCAGTGTTGGGACTTAAACCCAGGACCTTGAGGATGCCTTGAAGATTTTAGCAAGTATTTAACTACTGAGCAACATCTCCAATCAAATGCTTATTTTTTCTCCAAAATTATATTGGCTATTTCAAGTAAGAAGAGATAAGATAGTATATTCAACCATGCTTCTATTTGGAATAAATTATTTGTACACAAAAGCATGTAATTTATGAGTAGAAATTCAGTTATATTCTTAATTTCAAGTTAAGAAACTCAGCCTAGACTAACTTATGCAGAAATGGAGACACTCACTGTTCACTCATAGAAGAGAGACAAGCAGGGTAGCTGGAACAGGAAACTTGACCCTTGGGTCTCTGTTGGCCTCTCAACTCGGTTCCTTTCTACATGATAACCACCAGACCTAGAGTTAGAAGATGCCAGGGGAGATTTAGATAATGAAGGTCGGATCTAGGTTCAAATCTCTCAGAGCTTACTACTCATAAATGGGAATATATTCCTACCATTCTTGATTCATCCACTCCAACCTTAACCTGATACCTATTGAAAATGGATGAGTAAGGCATTCATGTCTGGTTCATCAGAAGAAGCCAGGAAGTGTCACCCAGTTAAAAGAGAGTTCTAGTTAGGTCTATATGGGATAGCTAGGGTGGAATCAATACGAGTAGGAATGGGAAAAATGAGCATCTTCAAATGTAAAAAAAAAAAAAACTTTAGCAGATGCAGAGATTCACAGCTAAGCACTGGGTTGAGCTCACAGTTCAGTCGAAGAAAGAGAGGAGGGATTATATGAGCAAAGAGGTCAAGTTCATAATGAAGAGGGACAGCTGACTTGAGCTCTTGGGAGCTCACTGACTGAATTGACAGCTGCGGGAACTTGCATTGGACTGAACAAGGCCCTCTGAATGTGGATAGCACTTGAATGGCATGGCCAGTTTGGGGCCTCTGGAACTGGGTCCAGAATTTATCCCTAGTGCATGAATTGACTTCTTGTACCTCATTCGCTACAGTGGGAACCTTGCTCAGTCTTTACACTGGGTTGGGGTGGGGCAGGGGGGTGTTGGTCTTTACTCAACTTGATATGTGAGAACAAAATGATTGTTCCTAGGCATTCTTACCCTCTTTGAAAAATGGATAGGGAAACTGGGTGGGAGGAATCTGGGAGATAACTAGGAAGAAGGAAGAAAAGGGAAACAGTAGTGAGTATGCTAAAAAAAAAACTTTAAAATTATATATATATATCAAAAGAAATGCTTCAGACCTCAAAGAAAAGACACTACTACTCAGACACCTTAGAATACTGCTATAACAACTGTCTCCTTCAGAGCCTCATCAATTCAGAGTACAACATAACTTCAATTGTCATCAATAAAAGTTCTTGTTTTTCATTGTACTATTTTTAGAATGAAATAGATTACTTATGGTTGGAAATTAAAAAAAAACTCTTCAGAGGTTATTTTACTCTTTGTATCTTATAGCATTTTGCTTATGCTAATTTTAACCTCGATAATATGTTAAAATGCATTTAAGGACTATTGTGTATCATCATCAGAAAAAAAAAATGTGCTGATAACGCTTGAAACTAAAATTGACACATTAGTGCTTTGGGACATTTCTACTTCAGTCTATTTCCTTAAGCATTTACAGTAAACATAGATAAGAAAATGGGCTGCTAATAAATTTAGACAGACCTCTTGCTTTAATGAAATTTCTTGCTATTTTGTTCCAATCAAAATGTATTGTTCAAACTGCACTTACTCCAATAATTTAAAAGTGGGGAAGACTTACTTGTAGATAACTTTAGCTTTCTGAGTGGATATTCCTATTCAATTTCAAATCAGGACAGACTCACATGAATTAAGATTAGCACTGTTGTTTGCTTTTAACACTTGAGTTTGCTGCTGTGGTTTCTATGCAACTATTTGTTTCTTCCTTATTCCAGGTAGCTTCATCGGCAGCATAACTTATACTTTCCCAGATCTGCTACATATTTTTAAAGGTCTAGTCCAGATTCCTAATTCTGAATCTTGTAGCACAAAGACTAATTGGAATCAGACAACAAAATATAATTAGGATTAATAGGCTAATTGAAAAAAATAAAAGCAATAAACAGATAAGGCTTTGGTAGTTTTGCCAAGAAAATACAAAAGCTATTCAGTATTTATAGCTTAGCATAGACTGAGATGCTTGACGTTTTGAAGACTGAAGACTCCTGATGCAATAAACTCCCAGTTAAGGTATTGACCCCCATGACCAAGTTTTACAGTGTACTATCATCAGCAGAGAAATAAATTATGTCCAATAGAAAAATTATCAGAGATATGTTAAGTATATGCAATAAATTTAACAGAATAGGAACTGTGAGACAGTCCACATAACTAAAGAATCTCTTAACTTTAGAATCCAGTATGAGGACAATGGAAAACCGTTACTGACATTTTGAAAGATAAATCCTTGCTGCTATAGTGAGGACAGAGCACTGTGGAGCAGGTGTATAGATGGTAAATAATAATACCAGTGGTAGGAACATAGGACCAAGTCAGGAAAGCAGTGCTGTGGTATAAGCCACTGTTCTTTCTTTCTCCCTATCTTTCTTTCTTTCTCTTTTAATGTTATGCCTATGAGTGTTTTGCCTACATGTATGTATATGTATCATATATATGCCTGATGTTAGCAGATACCATAAGAGGGCATCAGATCCCCTGGAACTGGAACTACAGAATGTTATGAGCCACCATTTGGGTACTGAGAACCAAATGCAGGTCTTCTGTAAGAATGCTAAGGGCTCTTAACCGCTGAGCCATCTCCCAAGCTTCTTGTCACTGTTTCCCTGATTGAGGACAGGTCAGTCAAACATTCAGAATAGGTGATTCCATGGACCTAATAGTTTTGTCTCACACTTAGAGATTAGTAGAACTTTTCTGAAGTATTGAATGGGGCTATAGAGCTATAGAAATAAAAAAAAAATACAGCTGCACTAAATTGGGTTAGTGAGTTAGAATATAGATCTAAGAAACAAAACACAAAGCCTCAAAGATTATGACCTAGCAATACCATCAGGCTGGTGTTCTCTTTCTGAAGTTAGAAAATAAGGAAGAAAGAGAATTTTGAAAGATGCCCCGCATGACTTGTTGTAAAGCCACACCCTTCTTTATTGATTTTGTCTAAGGCTTCGGATGAAACAACTAGAAAGGAGCTGAACTTGAGAAAGCTTCTGGGGTAATTCTCACCTTAGTTTTTACATTGGCAACCACTCACCATGGAAACAGCACATTGAATACTAGTATATTCTTTGGGAAGCCTTGTTCTTTATTTTGAAATTTAATGTAAAAAAAAAAATGTAGGTTTAGGAGAGAAAAATGTATTGAGAAATTCCTTTCTTAAAAAATAAAGTTTTAAATATATATAAAGAATATACTTAATACCTCACTATGAGGTATAAAATAAAAAAAAAACTGAAAAGGGAATAAAAACAAATAAATAATTTTTAATAGTTTAAAAAATATTTTAATAGGTAGATAGGTGATAGATAAATAGATGATAGACAGACAGACAGATAGATAGATAGATAGATAAATGATAGACAGCAGATAAATAAGTATATGATAGGCAGACAAACAGATTGATACACTAGATGAGTAGATGGATGGATGGATGAAAAATAAATGATAGACAGTAGAGAGATTGATAATAGATGAATGGATAGTTAGGTAGACAGACAGATATTTAAATAGACAGATATCATGTTGTTAGTGTGTACCTAAGACAATGCATTGGAAATCCAATCCCCAAACCAAATATTGTAAAATAAGATCCAGTAGGAAGTATTTTCCTCCAGTAGAATCCAGTTTAGTGAATGGAGCAGCACCACTGTTAAAAGTATTTACAGAAGTGTGTCCTCACTCTTCTGAGTTTCTGCCAGATAGAGGAAGGCTTCACTATCTCTTGTTCTTCTTTCTCAGCTCTGTGAGGAGATAGTGAAACAGCCAACATCAGATGTCAAAAACTTGGTATTGGTCTTCCTAAACTCCATAACTGCAAAGTTACTTTTGTTCTTTATAAATTATCCAGCCTGGGGTACTCAATCATGGTGTCACAAAATTAATAAAGACAATAGATTTTGATAAGCATGGACGTTCAGAATGTTAATATATGTATATAAACACATCATTGTCTGCTACCATAGCCAGATACCACAAAGTGTCTTAAATAACAGCCTTCTTTTCTCACTATTCTAAAGATTAGAAGTTGAAGATCAGGTAGCATCTTGATGGTATGCCAATCCTTTTCCTGCCTGGCATCCAGTCACCTTTCTTATGGTTTCTACACATGGCTTCTCTGTGAAAGATGAACAAGAGAAATCTCTAGTTTCACTTTTTTTCTCATGAAGACATTAGTGCTATTGGATTCAGACTTCACTTTGTAATGTCATTTAATCTTCATAGCCTCCAAAAAAGTACAGTCTCACTGGGAGTCAGAGATTCAACATATCAAATTGAAAGGGTAGAATTCAGCCTATAGCAGTATACATTGACATATTTATCTATATTTAAGCATTTATATATGTATATGTGATAGAACACTTATATAACATATACAAGGCCCTACATACAGCACCACAAAAGAGTTAAGGGACTGGATGTGGACCCTGACCTGCTGCCTACAGCTGAGCCAGTATGGCTTTCATTAAATTCCTAGTCTAAGCTAATAGTTGCAGCTCCCCTGATAGGCAGCAGCGTTTCTGCTCTTGAGAAAGCATTGATTTTACTTTGACTGTCTTTAATTAACTCAGACTCCAAAGAAATAAATCTTTTGTGTGTATTTGTCCATGAGCTAATTATTAAAAAGAGCTCAGACTCAGATGGCTGACAAAGAGTAGAAGTGGGTGGTACCCTAGGAAGGGAGATTGGGACAAAATCCACTGCTACCAGCCAGCCTGTACCTGTTCTCAACAGGTATGTGATGCCTAATAAATTCATCTAGTGATTCTTAGGAGAAGTGGGTGTGCCTCTCCTCACCTTCCTCCTACACAAGGTGAGCATTTCAGCCAATCTCTGTCTAGTTCACCAAACCCTCTCTCTGATTACTTCGCTGGATGGTCACAAGGCTCGATACTTTTTTTCGCAGTTTGAATCTTGCTTTTCCGATCAATTAGATTAGACTTTGCAGAAAGGAACCTAACATGCCATCCTCAGGCTCTTACTTGACTTGATCTTTTGTATTATAAATACGAGGGAGACTCTTGGATTTCTTCTAGCTGAATCTTAGAAATTCTTATTTGCATGTTTAAACTAACTCTCTCTCTCTCTCTCTCTCTCTCTCTCTCTCTCTCTCTCTCTCTCTCTCTCTCCTGTTCTTTGGGTAACTATGTTTCTAAAATGTGTTAAATCTTCCTTTGAAAAGAATTTGGAGAATTTTCAAATTGGAAGGTACATTGCAGTTACAGAGCCAACTTCTTATTTTGCAGATGAGAAAACTATAATAGAAAAATATGGCTTACTCTAAATTACCTGGTTAGCTATATTAATGTAAAACCTGGAATGTGGACAACTAAACTCCATGTTGAAACAACTTTATACAAAAATATCATATTTAAATGTTTTTCCTGCATTGAAAATTCAGGAACTTATTATTCTGTGTCCATTACAATATAAAAACTGAGAAGTATTTTATTCAATGGGGATGGGTATCTTTTCTTTTCTTTGTAGAATAAGAGTCTTTTTTCCACCTCAAAGTGACTTACAGATTGACAATCCAGGCTGTGAATCAGTGACAGTCACCAAGTATATCAAAAACGGTTTTTGTATTGTTGTTATTGGCTTCTTTACATATCCCATGAACATATTTAGTAGACGCAGACTTTACGCTATTTTTAATAGAATGAATAATCAAACACATAGAAAAACATTTAGAAAAAGAGCAAAATGAGGTACACACAGTAGTGAAATCCTACCCCCAAAAAAGAATGTCATAATTGCACATAGAAGTTAATGTTTTAGTGGATTTAAATCTCACACTTCATGATCTGATCAAATTAATGAGTATCATGAAAATAATGATGCTTAAGGAGATAAATAACTCTAACTTGGAGTGGTTAGACAAGCAGCTTTAAGCCTTTGATACTGATCTGACTCTCAGAAAAGAACATGATACAATAACTCTGTCTCTTTTACTGTTCGGTATACAATACTTGGATCTATGGAAATGAAAAAGTAATATAAGAGAGAGATTACTAGAATTAGTCTTAAAGAGAAAGTTGATCTTTTGTATGAGTAAGGACTCAAAGGAGCATAAGAGTACAATCAAGCTCAGGATTGCTTGATCAAAATAAAAATTCAATGATGTGTAAGCCAAAGCTGATCCTGCAGCTCAAATGATGTTCTTATTACTTGGGCTGTGCATCATGTGGATCTGTTTTCCCCTCTGTGGGTCTGTTCTTCCAAGAAAGCTAAAGTGAATCAGTGATACACCTCCAGCTTTGATGTCAGTACTTAGACATCAGCAACATATGTAAAGGAAAACTTTATTATTCTAGTCTCCAAAGTAAGCTTTCCCCATTTCAATATACCAAATGAGGTTCCTTGACAACCACAATGGTTCTGTACTATGATTCATTATATCTAAATCACATGATGATTACTAATGTTATCCATTCTTCAGAGAAAAGTCAGAGTCTGTTGCTAACAAAAGGACAATGACAATGAAAAGGCCAAAGTTGCTCATGACATTCTAAAATATGTTAGAAAAGCAAAGCCAGACAGAAATCACAAAATAGGAGTAAAGGTTATGTCACAGAAATATTGTTGTTTGTAGGAGGAAATGAGATTATTAAGATGTACATAAAAAGTATTCTTATGTGCTATGTGCACAGAAAATGTTCTAGTGGGGTGTAAGAGAAATGAATTATGACTTTTATTCTTCTCTGAGCCTTTTCTTTATTTCTCAACTACATAGAAAGCAAAAGATCTCATTGTATTGGTGTCTGCATGAAATAAACAAGTTGAATATGGTGTAAGAGCCAAAATTCAATTCAAAAATAGCAAATGGTTTGTTAATAGGGCTGGACAAAATCTTACTAATAAAACAGATTTCCAGCAACTCCAATTTAGAACAGATCATATTGTGTACACTACTAGACTGGAATTCTAAAGAGAGCACAGTAGAGAGCTTATTGAAGAGGGATGCAGGGCAGGGATCAAGGCCTCATGAGAGAAATGGCATCTGACTCAGGTCTTTAAACATGGGGAGTGTCTTGACAAGAAAAATCATGGGGACACTGTGGGTCCCAAGACAATGGGATAAATAGGAGAGTATCTGAGCAGTGGGATGCCTGACAGAACTAAAGAAGCCAGAATTGTGCATCTAGTTGTTGACTAGAATACACAAAGACAAAATGAGTGGTTAAAATTCTTCAGACAAGGAGAGACAACTGAAGCAGACCTTCAAATGCCTTCAGAGGGCCATGGTCACAGATGTCTACAGGAGCATCAGTTTTATATTCAGTGTGAGATGTAGGAGGAAGGCAACCAAAAACAAGAAACTCCACTGGGAGTTTATAGCAAAAACATTTCACCATGATAGCAGAAGTAAGGAAGTAATAAAGCAGAAAAGCAGAAGGGCACATTAGAGACAGAATCTATAAACCTGTCAATCATCGATTAGGAGAACCAGAAACAAAGTAAGAACGTTAAAGCATCCTAAAGCATAGTCAAAAGTCTGAGTGCCATCATCATCAAAACCAGGCATTACCAAACACAGTGTTCGTATTTATGTGTTCTTTGTGTGTGCTACTCAAAGGAGATGGATGTAGCAGGAGGAAGTATCCACAAGCAGCACCGAGCAGGAAGCAGAGGATGGACATCACTGCATGGAGCAGTGGAAGATAAATCTTTCCTAAATACGGGTTTTAGTATATGATTTACAGCATATTTAGACTTTTTAAAATGTTGTTTGTGATTTCTGGCCGTAATTCTAAATTATACTCATACATGATGAAAGATTACAAAACAACTAATCGCTCCCTGCCCGATCGCTGCCATCATCATGGACACCAGTCGCGTGCAGCCTATCAAGCTGGCTAGGGTAACCAAAGTGCTGGGCAGGACCGGTTCGCAGGGACAGTGCACGCAGGTGCGTGTAGAATTTATGGATGACACCAGCCGCTCTATCATCAGAAACGTCAAAGGCCCCATCCGAGAGGGTGATGTGCTCATCCTGTTGGAGTCAGAAAGAGAGGCTCGGAGGTTGTGCTAGCCTTGCTGCTGGTCCTGGATATCCACCACTTGGCCCATGATGACCCACAATTATTAAATAAAGTGTTTCTATTGTTTCAAAAAAACAACTAATCTGTTTTTATTTCCCTAACTGAATCCTCTTATTAATTTTAGACCCTTCCTTTCTAGGCCTGCTAGGTTTTGTTTATTGTTGTTTGTTATTTGTTGTTGATGATGTTTATTGTGTGTTGTTGCTCTTGTTTGCTGTTGGTGTTTATTATACAGAATTTGTTATTTGTTATTGTTGCTCTTTCTCATGAGTAAACCTGAGGTTTTAAGAACTAGTTGTGCAATTTGTACAAAGTTGATTTCATTTTCTGTCATTTCTAGAAAACGGAGTCTTGGCTTGTGTAGTCTCCAATGGCTTCTCTCTAAGGACATTAGACAGGTAAATATTTAGTGAGCATGCCCTTATCATCTGACACAGGTTCTCTAGTGTGATTTTTAAAACACTGCAGTTTCTTTAATCTTAAAACTAGCAGGGATGGAGGAAGAGCAAGATGCTGGAGAAGAGTACTTTAAAAAAAAAAAGAAGTGTCATTTAACAAGGAGTCTGGCTATACGGAGCAAGGAAGCTGATGACCCCACCAAAGCATGGCTTCAGTGTTTTTAAGACTGTGGCAAGTTTTTTTTTTTTCTCTGACCCATGTGTCCTTGAATCAGAAATAGTCCCTGAAGCATCCATTCCACATTTAGTATGATCAACAGCACTGAGATAAGAAACCATGAGGGAGACTAAATTGACTCTAGGTTAACTAGCAAAGCTAGAAATCCTCATTAAATCTGAAACTTCTTTTCTCTATCTCAAGAGGTTAGGAAAATAACTCAAGACTCGCAGCAAATGTGGGAAGGATGGTGCCAAAGAAAAACCAACCCAGAAAGGAACAGACTATTAGGTGGTGGGTAAACAAAGAGAAGCACTGCCCTTTAAGACAATATGAACTTTTTATATGTATATTTCACATGCAGTTTCCCATGCTTTCTAGTTTGATCCTCCTTCATTATTTCTCACAAAGTTCTGTTTTTTTGAGGCTATATATACAGTGTATGACCTACAAGCAAACAATAGTTTGCTCATTTAAAAAAAAGATTCATTTTTTTTCATAGTAATTGGCATAAACTGTAATATAATTCTGACAAATCATATGAAAAGAAATGAACTGAATGAATTCTGGCTGAAGTGTTCTTGCTATAACAAGGAGAACACAGAGATGTACATGATATATCATCAGAGACAGCAGCACGACAATATGAAATGCTGCTTAGATCATAGGCAGCATCGTATCATAATTTACAACACCAGCTAGCCAAAGACAGAGTTGGATGGCAGAACAGAAACCAAAGAAGCGAGGTTTCTGAGGATTTCACTTACTTGAATTAGCCAATCTGGAAGCCACCTGTTAAAAATGACTGAATTCTACTTTGGATATTTCATCCTATCCACTGTGTTATTATGGTGTGTGATTTCAGCAGAGTTGTAAAGAGGCTGGGAAGCATAAGAATTCTCTTCAAAGATTCAGGAGTAGGAGTTTTCAATGATCATAGCAATTGGCACATGGGAGGAGTCTGCTGGCACTCTTTCCATACTCAGAAAGACTCATAAATACTTCTGGTACCTGTACCATGTTCGGTAACCTACCCTTTGCTAATTAGCATACTAAATGTCAGGAAGGAGCTGTTAGTGATAAAAATAGCAGCGTGTTGACTAGCATGATGAATGTTTAAGCTGAGCTATCACTGGTGAAACTAAAGATATTCACAGTATATGGAGTAGCTAGAATGATTTTCTAGACATTTCCTACACGTCTATGAATAGCAAACAATAATCCAAAGCAAACCAACCACCACTACTAATACTATACTGTTCTGGAAGCACTTGAAAGCAAAGTTGCTGCCCACTTCCAGTACTTTTATATATCTCAAAACTGAAAGTCACAGTCAGATTAATTAGGTGAAATAAATTTTCAAGTTATTCACATTGGAAGAGAGGAAGTCAAAATGTGAGTTTGTATTTCCGTGCTGGGGAGATGACGAGCTGCTATACAAGACTAAAACCATGATTTTTATTCCTAGAAACCATGTAAAAAGCCAGATGTAGTATCTCACACCTGTGGTGCTAGCATTCAGACACACCTCCAAATGGAAGGTGGAAACAGAAAAGTTGATTGAAAAGCCCCCAGGCTAGTTAGTCCACATGTGATAAGCAGTACAACAAGAAAAAAGAAACCTCAGCTGTTCTCTATGACATCCTTATCCTTCAAAACTAGTAGCACCTGGGTGACTCTTACACTATCAAGTATAACCTTGGCTCTTACGAAACACAGCTCCTGCATGGTAACCCTAAAGAAACTCTCCTCAGAAAATTTAACCTTTGTGACAGAGCTAGCATCCCTGAAGAGAGCCCAGGAAAACCTTTTGGTGAAATTTCACCCCAGTTCTAGGAAGAGACTCACATTTTAGAGGTGCCAGTGCCAAGGGATAGACTGTTAAGAACAATAGCTGCCATTGGGCTCCTGAAGTTCAGAGTATTTATGTTATAATGTTGATATTTAAGTGTGATCATGTGTGAATGTGGCAGCCTAAATAAAACTTGCGTGTATTTGGAAACCTGACCACCCCCTACACACACACACACACACACACACACACACACACACACACACACACACACACATCTGAAACACCATCTGCAGACAGTCTTTCTCTCTCCAGCATCAAGTTGAATGGCAGGAGAGGTTCATACATGAGCTGAGATGCCTTGTTAGCGGGCTCCATCTCTGCCAATATACGACAAACATCATTTCAAACAAACTTAGTGAAATAAGTTAACAAAGTCCAGTAGAATCCAAGGGTCCCTGAAAACAAAGCCTGCCTTTAAAGCTCAAATTCCATCTTCAACTGAGTATTCACTGTGAGTGTCAAGGTCACAGTGATAATGGTTTAAATCACTAACTGTATCACAGAGATGATTTCTGATCTTTAGACTGTTGGTGTCCAGAGAGGACTGAGGGAGAAAGCAGAGAAGCAGTGAGCCATGACCTTGTTTGAACTTTCTCCATATGGAGAAAACAATGAATTATCTCCACATAGATCAAATTCTGAAATCTCTTAAAAACAAAGCATTATTATGATAAGAGGTTCTCTTAAACACAAGTAAACTAAAAAATAATATACAACACTCCAATAAATTGCAACAGAAGATTGTTTGAAGAATGTATTTCTAGGCTTTAATCTTGGGGTCATGGACATTATAGACTTTGCTGTGATATATATCAGGGGATGTGGGAGTCAGGGGGCCATAGGAAGAACCAGGGCTGAGAGCTGAAAAGATGACTTATGCTGTGATAGCAGCAAAATATGAAGTATAATTATGATTCAAAAAAATCAGAACTAACACTGAACAGGTATAGTAAAATAGTAGAGAAGGAAGATATATAAAGGCTTTGGGTGGCCATTTTGCTCAAAAGAAAGATCTAGACATATTACCACAGGTACAAGAAGCAAGAGCTTTAAGATAATTGAGACATCTAAGCCCTTAGAAAGTGAGATAATTCTTCATCTCTGTTCCAAGTGCCTACCTTTAGAGCAAACAGAAACCTGATAGATTAAACATTTTATAATGTGGTTTGAGAAGGGCATTGAAGGTAGCTATGAGGCAGACATAAAGACCTGTGGAAGGCAGATATCTATATATACATCCATCTATCTATCTATCTATCTATCTATCTATCTATCTATCTGTCTGTCTGTCTGTCTGTCTGTCTGTCTGTCTGTCTGTCTGTCTGTCTGTCTGTTTGTCTATCTATCTACCTATCTATCTACCTACCTATCTATCTATATATCTATCTATCTATCTATCTATCTATCTATCTATCTATCTACAGAGAGAGAGAGAGAGGCAAATTTAATCACTATTCACTATTAATCAGGGAGCTAGGTGTTTTCAAACTATCTGCAGCTCTCAGTGAATGATGCTGAGCAAGATCTGCAAAGAATAGGTCTAAAATGAGGCAGAGCTTGCTCATGAACCTCTGTGTCCCAGAAGTTGTCTCATATCTTCCATGGAATTTGGCTACCATCCTACAGATGAGTGTATTTCAAATTTTAATTGGAAAGTCCTGACTGTATTCATATACAAACCTAGTAATACTGTCCTTATAAAGTTACCCATCATCCCAAATGCAGCTCTTATCTTATAATTATATTGACCCCACACTCTGCATGAATATAATTAAATAACCAGTGTAATAACTGCACTGACATAATTACCAGTTAATATTAATACATTAGGGTGAATTCTTAAGCTGGACTGTCATAATCAACATTTTCTTTCTCAAGTATCTAGAAAATAGAAAATTTGAGAGCTAAAATCGTAGTTTAAGTAATATTTTTGTTGTCATTGGCATACCTATAAAACTGACTGACAAGTTTTCTGTTCTAGAGTTATTCATCTACTTAGCAATTGCCAGAAATATATGGGTAAATTTTGCTATGAGGTCAACTGTTCATAAGTATGTTGTTCTCACTCCATACAAACTGTTAATGATTCAACATGTTTAATGTGATGATTAGCCAAAAAAGAAAAAATCATAATTTTAATTAGTTATTCCTTTTAGTGCTCACTATTTAAGAAAAAATGGCATACTCATTCAAAAGAGGCTATGCTGATTGACCCATGAGGAGAAACAAAAAGAAAGATATTGCAAAGGAGGTATGAGAAGAAAATTGGTAGATTTGAAGCAAGAGCAGAATTGCACCTAGGGAAGCTACAGGGTTGTGAAAACTGGGTAAGTGTCTTTCCAAAAACCAACTCCTTCAAAGTTAGAAAAACTGATAATACTAACAGCCATCTCATAGAGTCATGGCTCCCACATCAAAGAAAGCAGATAGAGTCAAACATTGGCCATGCAAGACTGAATGGTTTCTTCATTGACTAGTATGAAAAAAAAAAAAACAGAATATTGATTCACTTTTCCTAGACTGCTACAAATTCTGATATGTTGTCATTACTCTAAAAAGGAAAGAACTCCCATTATGAGGTTTCACCCAGCCTTACAGAACAGCAGTTTCATTGTTAGACATGAACAATTTGGTTTTGATAGTCATCTCATTATATTGCCTAATTGATGTTGAATTAACAAACTCAAATATTCCCCCTCATCCTTCAGCATAGCTAGTATTATAAGCGTGGAAATCATAAATATTTAGATTTTAAGGCCTTTTATCTAAGTTTTAATAATGGCAAAGCACATACTTAGCAGAATAGGATCCAAATTTATGCTTTTAAGTGAAAAGATTACCTATACAGTATCCTAATTAGTATAAGGAATGGTTTTGAGGAAAAAAAGAATTAAGAAAGCTGGTAAAATTACTTCCCTGTGACACCATGGGAAAAGCATATCCATCTAAGACAGGCAAAGACTTAGTTCATAGCCTCTTTGGATCTTGGTAAGCTATATTATCATCTTTCCAGAACAGAGAAGATTGGGAGAGTAGCAAATGGCACCTTGATATAATCATTTTTGTCTTTTCCAGGAAGCTGACATGAGAGTTTTATTCATCCCCTCCTAGGTTTGTGTGTGTGTGTGTGTGTGTGTGTGTGTGTGTGTGTGTGTGTGTATCACGTGAGTACTTCTGTACTTTTTGCCTCAGTGTTTATAGGTGGACTGTTCCATAGCTTCTCTGATGTAGAAAGGTCTTTCTGTATGTTATGAATATCATTCTCTAAATAAAGGGACTGTTGTGGCCTATGTCAGGCATCTTAGAAATAGGTGGAGAAATAGAAGGGTAGGGGAAGGAGGGCCCAGGCAGAGGAGACATGATCCAGCTGCCCAAGAAGCAACATGTATAGAAATAGGTAAGCCACAGGCCATGTGGCAGGACAGATTAATGGAAATGTGTTGAATTAAGATGAAAAAGCTAGCTAGCAATATGCCTGAGCTATAGGCCAAACAGCATGAAATTAATATAAGCATCTGAGTCATTTTGGGGGAGCCTAAGCAGTGGCAGGAAGGTATAGACTATGGAGCTAGGTGGTCTGTGACTGGATGTCTGTGGGTCTGAACCACCAACTTGCCAGGCCAGAAATCTCTTTCTATGCTTCTCTATAGTCTAAAGGCATGTGGTCAGCAATGAAACATTGCTGCATTAATTTGTACTTATTTTAGCCCATTGGTTTCCATACCTTTTGGTCAATGGAGCAAATATTTCATATCTGGAATCCTCAGCTCTCCCCACCCTACCCATTTGCAATCTATAAATTAGTAAATCTCTAAACCCCCAAATGAGATATTTCTTTACATCTCTAATCATTCAGGCTATAAAATTACCCTTGCCCTTTTATGTGTGATTGAATGGTGCCAAAAAGTAAAATGCCTATTGAAGTCTAAGAAAAGAAGCAGGGAAAACTATGCACAAATTTTTATTAATAGCCTGGATAAAGTACTTGCCTGCCATACCATCCATTTTAAAGCCAGATAGGTGAAGCAGCAACCTGTAATCCACCTATTAAGAAGATAAATACAGGGGACAAATGGAGCAAGCTGACTGGCTAGACTAGACAAAGTCAGCAATCTTTGTGGTTCTGCGTGAGGACCCACTCTTACAAATAAAGTAGATGTGATTAAGAAAGATATTCGTGATGGTTTGATTGACTATACCTCACGAACACTTGTGTGTTTCAATGTTTTGTGTATAGTTGGTGAAATTTTGTGGGAAGGATTAAGAGAAGTAGCCTTCTTGGAAGAGGTGTCACTGAGGGCAGGCTTTGAGGTTCCAAAAGATTTGTGCCATTACCAGTATGTCTCTCTCATCCTCTCTCCTCTTCTCTTTGTTTCCTCCCCTCTTCTCTTCTCTCTTCTCCTCTCCTCTTCTCTCTCTCTCTCTCTCTCTCTCTCTCTCTCTCTCTCTCTCTCTCTCTCTCTCTCTCTCTCGCTCATGAATCAATGTGTGATATCCATTTCTGCTACCATGCCTTCACTTTCCATCATGAACTCTAAACCTTTGAAACACTAAAGTCAATTAAATGCATTTTTTTTTATAAGTTGGCTTGGTCATGGTATTTTTTACAGCAACAGAAAATAATGAAGACAGAAGCTGGTACCAAGGAGTCATTTCAAAAATAAAAATGCTAATGCTAAATTTTTGGAGAAAGATGGAAGTATTTGGTACTTTGTACTAGGTTAAAATTATTGGGGTTTAATGGACTGCCCGAGTAGAATCTTGGAAGGCAGTACTAGTGAGAGCAATGTAAACTATAGAGGTTCATTTGAAAAGATTTTAAAAAGGAACAATATTAGCAACTAAAGTAGAGACCATTACTATGATATTTGGGGCAAAGTATGCCACTGTCCTCTGTCCTTATCCTAAGAATTTAGCTAAGACTAAATAAAAAGTAATAGATTAATTTCTTGGGTGGAGAAAATTTCAATATAACCTAGTATTGACTCTTTTGTGTGGTTATTAGTAATCACTTTTATGTTGAGCTACAGTGAAAAAGAACAATTAATGCTGGATCCAAGGTTTGTGCTAAAATGTAGAAAAGGAAAGAAGAAGTGAGTGGAATAAGTCAAGGAGTGCCCTTGAGGCAAGAACTCACTCATCTATGCTTCCTACTTGTGAAAGCAAAAGGTCTAAGGGAGTCTCTGCTCCTAAAAGTCAATACCAATGGGAAGCTTCTGCAAATGTGATTAAGGGGCCAGGGTTCACCTTAAGTTGGTTTTGAAGCCTGGCAGTGTAATCCATGTTATTCTGGATTTACAGTTCATAAAGCATATAAAAGTAGAAAAGTTGTAGAATCTTCCTTTGTGGCTAAGGGGAGCTGCTGAGACTGGGAAATGTATGTCCTGCAAAGATGTCTGAGAGGCGATTTCTTGAAGCTTGAGAGTGAAGACTGGATTGTGTAGGAGACTCCAAGATGTTTGAAGCACCAGAGTTGTAGAATTATTACCAATTAGATTTCCACAAGAATTTCTTCTTTTTTTCCTTTTCAAAAAGAACCCTGAAACCTAACTCCTTTGTTTAGCCTTTTCTCCTGACCATTATCCATAACAACTTGTAGTGAACACTCTAAATGAAGACAAATATTCATAATCTATTTTAGGGGGATGTGCGCATAGTTCTCTAAACTACTTCCTGCTGACTGGGGGCACAGGTAATCTTGTGGAACCCAAAAAATTCAGGATTATAGGCAAGTCTTGAGTATAGTAGTTTATGAGGCTGAACTATCTCAGCTTTGAAGCTATTCTGGATGCAGAACTCATAGGAAACTGTAACAGAGGTGCTCTGAAACATTGAATCATCCATGTCATGCATTCCCACCAGATATTTTTCAAGGAGTCTTCCTTAATCAAACCTTATTTTCTTTAACCTAGAATGAATCCACAGCTTCTCATTTTCTGAGGAAATAAAAAGAAAAACTCTCTTCCAAAGTAACATGTCTTCTGACTTAAATTTTGAAGTCAAGGTGTTTTCAAAATATATAGGTTGGATTAATTCAGCAACATTATACTCAAATGTCTCTTGGCAGCTAGTAAGAGATTTCTTAAGTCTTGGATGATACAGTGTGGAGACTGAAAGGCTATGGTAACTTTTGAAGTTGTACTAACTGCTATAGTGGGATTCAGGCATCACTTAGGGAAGCTCAGATGCATAGCTCCTGAGTTCAGGACCCCTACAGGGCATGGCCAGGATCAATTGGGACCTGGGAAATACAGAGCTCTGCTCTGTTCTGTTCCTGTGTTCTTGGAAAGCGGCCCAGCAGCCCAGCTTGGGATAGTTCATATCTCCAAGAACTGTCATAGTGTTCAGTTTGTATCATGAGTGTTTATATACCCCTCAACAAATATTAATCATTTATATAATATATTACAAGTGGATATTTCAGCAATATTATGATACAACCATGAGCCATTAAGGGCCAGGGAGTGGATTGTAGTGATTTGGATGATAATAGTACCCATAAACTGGTATATTTGAATACTTGATGCACAGATGGTAGAACACTTTGGAAGGATTAAGAGATATAGCCTTCTTGGAGGAAACATCACTAAGGGCAGATTTTGAGATTCCCCAAACTGTGCCGTTCCTAGTGTTTTCCCTCTCTCTGCCTGTCCTCATCTCCCTCCTTCTTCTCCTCTGTACTTCTTGTTTATGGATCAAGATGTGAGCTCTCAGCTGTTTCGGTCACCTTGGCTTCACTTTGATATTATGAACTCTAACCCAATAAGACCAAAAGCCCAATTAAAAACTTTTTTAATATGTTTCTTTGGTCATAGTGCTTTCTTTATGCAATAAAAAGCACTCATGATCAACCTTATGCTCATAATTACATGTGTACCCGCACAGAGATATTTGCCTAGGTACATGTAAACATGTAAATATACATACAAAAATATTTTACATAAATGTATTGTCATAAATTAGAAAAAATATAATGGAAGAAAATTAATTATCCATGAAATACTTGCTATGTCTACACATTAGAGATCTAATATCCACTTATGTACATGAACCTTGCCATATACTCCTTTAAGTCAACAGATAGAAACACTGACTCCTAAGCCGCAGATTATTTAAAAACAACTGGGCTAGAAATGACAAATTTCTCTTTAAAGCATATTGCATGTTCCATGTATGCTAGATTGTTCATTATAGATTTCTCTATCTTAATATTAAGCCTTATGACAAATAAATATTATTAAAAGTAAAATTCTCTTTAATTTTTCTACATTCTAATATAAGCAAATGAAATTTGACATAATAAGAGAAAAATATTTCAAGCCAAGATAGAGTACAAATTTCTAAAATTATGCTTTTTCCCCCTCCCACATAAACAGTCAAATCTCAAGACAAAACCTTGGGTTTATTTTAACATTCTGTCTACAGAAAAATACAAAACCATGGAGATGGCATAGTAACAGTGAATGGACAGAACAAAAAGTGACAAGTCATTAATATCTACAAAGCCCTTTGTGCTAAATCTGGAGTTATGTTCTTTTCCCAAAATCAAAAGCAATTTTATTTAATCCTAGTGGACAACTTGTGGAATACTTAATAAATGAGACTTTCCCAATGTTCCATCACAAATGTTTAAATCCGTGAATTTCAGGTGCTTAATAAAATAAATTTGAAAGGAAGATAAAATATACATTCATTTATATAAACATGAATTTTTGCGTTTGAGATATGAAGAAACTAATAATGCATTTAAGAAAATATCTAAAAATAATATCTTTAATCAAAAAACATTCAGTGTACCTCAGTAAAGTAGCTTTTCTGAGGAAAGTATGTATGCGCATTTCCTTTCCATGGTAATATGTATTTTGTTGCCGTTAAGCATGATTTCCACCCCTCTGTTTGTTTTAGTAGGTAGTATAGCCTGACCTCTTAACTGTCAATCCTCCTGTTTTAGCATTCCAAGTGCTGATATTACGGACATGCTTTACCACCCCTCACTAGGTGTTTTTGATAATCATTCTAAGCCTATCTTGAGAGGTAGGAAATGAGAAAATATCCTCATCAAGCTAAACTCTCCCTATTTAATTCTCATGAATTAAGAAACAATAGCAAAATCCCTTCTGTGGCTCCACAAGACAAACTCCACTGATTAGTTTCTTAATGAATCCCACCATTTTCTAATTGATGCTGGGAGGAGGAAAAGCGATTTCATTATGTGAGTCACCTGGTTATAATGAAAGAGTATCATTACATAGGCCAAAGAGCACGTGACAATGACAGATAATTGCTGTTCTACAGGATTGCCAAATCTATGTGTGTAGACACAACAGACGTCAGGAATGAATGGAATGTGTAGAGTTCTATAATCAATTAACAATAAAAAATGAAGCAGTAAAAGCCAGTGGATTTTATCAGTATTTTCTCTGTATGGGTCAATCTCTGTCTCATAGTCCTTTATCTTGTGTCAATATGGTAAGACAGCCTCTAATTCTGCCCCATATTATCACACTATATTTTCATTAGGGGAATTTATTTCTTTATAAGTAAATTCAAAGACTTAAAAGTCTCATAAAAATGTGTAGACTCAGAATTATCTTACACAAGTGAATGTATATAGCTTTTGGAAAGGTCATCTTTATAACTGGTGAAGAAGCCAGCTATTCAAATATAGATTACAGTCAAGCCAACCAGTTAGACAACAGTCCTTGACCAAGGGTGATCAAGGGAAGTTTTGTACTGACTAGAGAATTTTGATGATCATAATTGGGTCACTGTTACTAACACTGAGTCAGTAAGCATTAAACATTCTGTCAGTCATCTCATAATATGTTCTCTACAGCAAAGAATAATCTGGCTCTAAATTTCAGTAAGTCTGAGGCTGAGAACTTCTGACTTAAACTCACAATGGTATGAAGCATAGTGACCTCCATGGGTACTCTATATTTTTATGAGTGTAACTGGAATAAATAAAAATTTAAATGCAGAAACAACTAATTAAATGTTTTACTTACCAAAAATATCACTGTAACATTTTTTAATCACAAACTGAATTGTAAACAATCATGCAGAAACCCGAAGAGCTAGAGAGATGGCCCAACTATTAAAGGGTTGGCCTTGTAAGGTTTGAATTCCGATGTCTAGAACTCACATGGAAAGCCAGGTACAGAGACATACTACTAGATTCAGTTCCAAAATGATCAGAAATTCTATCTTAAAGAAAAGATTTTCACCTGAATAATGACACCAGAAATTATCTCCTAAACCTCATCTACACCCATACATACTTACCCCTACACACACACACACACACACACACACACACACACACACACACACACACCTTTTAAGAGCCAGGTATTGTGTTACACTCCAGTTGATTTACTGAGGCTAACCTGGTTTGCACAAATCCAGGCCAGGGCTATAAAGCAAATCCTCGGTGGGAAAAAGAAGGGAAAGAGAAACAGAGAGAAAGGGAGGAAAAGATTTAAAGATTTGACCATTCTCTTAATGAGTTGGGCTGCTATAGCAAAGTTCTAGTGCAGGGTGTTCTGTGCTACATGGGACTGTCAAAGAATGAGGGCCACTCCAGAATGTAATTCAGACTCCCTAGCAGTGAGGAGAAGGAGAAGCAGTTTCTGAAAAGCTGAACAGCCTTGCAAAGATTGTTACACAAAAGTTGTTTTGGGGGGTAAAACAAGTTCCTGATACCAAAGCCCTTGATCTCATCTATGTGTTTCCTGAAGGAAAACATCCCACTCCTGCACCTTTAGTTCTTATTGTACACTGTTTGTTATACCTAATAATGCAAGACACTCCAGTTGTGCCAGGACTATCTTGTGACCAAAGTCATGCAAAGGCCATAAAGCTCCTTCAGAAAAACAGCTTCATAGATAAGAGAAAATAATCACTGTTTTCGCCAGTAATTTCTTTAAGGTCAAAATACTTCTAGAAAACAACTATTCACTGTGAGGTTTACCCTACACTGAAAACATCTACTTCATTCTAATGTTTACCTTAGATACAATGGTTCTAATAATTTTTCCTCTACGATTAGAGACTGGGTAATACACAAATCATAAGCATTTATTTTTCATAACCCTGGAGGTTGAAAAGTCCAAGATCAAGGTACTAGCAGGTGTAGTATCAGGTAAAGGTTCACCTTCTGCTTCCTAGATGTGCTGTGGGCACACTTGGTTGGGGAAGCTGCCATGGTCACACCTGGTTAGGGAAGTATTTCTGTTCTCCTCAAGCCTTCTTGTTTTAAAAACACAATCTGCTTATTTATCCCAGATCTTAAACTCACCATATATTTCTAGAATTCACTCCTGTTCCATCCTCCAATTACAGGTATTTATAGGCAGGCACCATTATACCTAGTTCTTCAAGTCTTTGTTCGTGCAGGGATTATTGCATCAAAATCTCCTTATGTGAATACTCTCGCATTGTTAACTTACAACATATGAATGGGTGCTACCAGTATTTTATTGTCATTTTCAGTATGGTAACTCCAAATTACTGCTGTAATTTTTTGGTAAAAAAACAAACAAAAAAAGACAAAATAACTTGTTGCATAAATAGGGTAACCTTAAAATTAGACACCAGTGAATATAAAATATGTATACATTACATTTCACTAAGGTTTAAACACATATTTCAGCAATAGTCACAAAAGTTTACTAAAATAGTCATCAGCGTGGCTAAATCTATTGAACTCTACAGCTAACTGAATAATTCTTCATCGTATTTATACTTGTCAAGCCTGCCATACAACACATGCACTACAGTACATTAATTCTCAGAGTGTCCCTATAGGTCATTGGAATAATAGACTTCCATCAGGCTTAATAAAGATAGCATATTGATGTTACTTACTTGTGGCTAAACCATAAGGCTTCTGCTCTGAAAATATCAAATGGCTTATATTCCAAAGACAAAATATCAGAGTATAGATTATACTTCTTAAGATCAAAAAATATAAAATATATAAAACAATTATTTCTATGGCCAGAAATCCATATTTTTCTGTATATGTTATTTCACAAGTATAAAACAAAGCATAGAATTTTAAAGGCAACAGGGATGGATTTAAAGAACTTTTATTTATATCTCTTTTTGCCATCCCAACCCCTTTCTTGGTTTTTAAAAACATGCTCTTATAGTGCCCTGAGTGCTTATTTTTTCTGAGAGCCTTTTCAATACAATAACTTCTAATTTCTTGATCTAGTGACATGAGAAGTAAACAGATAGAAAGGACATGGTCAGGGAGAAAAGGCATTCACTCCTCTCAAGATAATACAAATTGCCTTGCTCCATCAAATTACAGAATTAATGGTTTCTGAGAACTAATTCCAGGACTAAATAAATCCTTTGGGAGCTGATAGGAGAAAATGCCTAATTATTTAACTTGAAAGTGTTTATCACAATCTAAAGGTTGTAATAAAAATGGATAGATCTATTTTAATTTAAAAAAAATAGAAGAAAAATCTTGAATTGCCTCTAACATACCTCACATGAATTTTAATGTTAACCAAATTTAAAAAAAAACAGTACTAGCACATTTTAAAATAACAGAAATTATGTGAAGTTTTCAAATTAGTGCATGTACTTTTTAATGCATTTCAGTCTTTGATATACACAAGTCTATCAGTGTCCATTCCACAGGTGCTTATGGAACATCTACTGTATGCTAGGCTTACCAGTATTCTTAGTAATGCTCTCCTGTCTTCTAAATGTCTCACCTTTAGACCAGTACATTTTATCCCTGCAGAATAGTAATTCCTTTATATGATTTCTCTTTATAGTCCATCAAGGCAGAATCACTATCAGTGGAGACCTTGCTACAAAAACCAACCTGTCTATGAAAGAAAAGTTTGAAACAAAATTTATCATAATCTCAAAACACTAATAATGTGAAGGATAAGGAGAAATATGAAGATGTTTTTAATTGTCAAAACACCTCTTATTTCTCCTCATTCATTTCATCAGAACCAATGAAAATGTAGCATTTTGGATCTTATTTTATAAATTAGTAAATAAAGATGCAAAGGTATCAGGTAAATTGATCAAACAAAGAAAGACAAGTGACTGGGTAGGCAGACTTAGTGTTGGTGGAATAAGAGTAGACTGCACCAGACAGGAAATGGGAATATGTGCCCATCACATGCACCCTTTGGCAATTTGGATTTCTGGGTGAGAATATCCTTCATGAGGATTCACTTTATGATTAACATGGGTTTTGATCATTGCTTTGTAAAAATGACTTTATTTTTTCCATACCATCACTGCAAAAGAGAAATCATAATTTTATTTTTATTTTGAAGATAAAATAAATGATCTTAGGAAGACTAACTTCCCCAAGGTGACTAAGACAGTAAAAAGAAAATATGGCCAATTTCAAAGCCCTTGATCCAAATCCTGCTTTGTTACTGCCCAGTATAGAATGAGGGGAGTCCAGAGTATGAAGAGCAAACACTAAAAAGAAAATGGGAAGGCACTGAGAAATTGTATACAGTGGGATAATGCTCTTGTACACTGTAAAATTTTGTCACTTGTATTGGTTTAATAAAATAATCCTGATTGGTCAGTACAAATGCAGGAAGAAGAATCAGGGAACCAGACTAGGAGAGTTCTGGGAACAGAAAAGGCAGAGCAGCAGAGGACAACCAGACACAGAGGAAGCAAGATGAGAATATTGGAAAGAGCAAAAAGATACTAAGGCAGTGGCTAAACATAGATAAGAATTATGGGTTAAGTGTAAAAGCTAGTTAATAATCAGCCTGAACTACTGGCCTAGCAATTACTATATTATTAACCCTCTGAGTCAATTTTTTGGGATGCAGTTGCCAGGTATTTGAAAGTTGATGATGGCATAGAAACTTCTGACTACAGGGGGCTGGAGAGATGGCTCAGCCATTAAGAACACCGTCTGCTCTTCCAGAGGACCCGGGTTCGATTCCCAGCACCCACATGGCAGCTAACAACTGTCTGTAGTTCCAGTTCCAGGCAAACACCAAGGTAAATAAATAAATAAATAAGTTTAAAAAAAAAGAAACTTCTGACTACAAATGGTGTCCCAATATGGTGCATCTATATCCACATAAAGCCTAAGAAACCTTAAGAAGGGTCCTAGAACACAGAAAATACCTTCCTATTTGTGTCTCTCAAGAGTAGGCCCTGGTACAGAGTGGCTTGCAGGCTTGATCTTCAACATGGCAGGTTTGTGGCATGTAGCCTGAGCTGGGGTATGTCAGGTTCCCGCAGAGCCACAGAGGCCTCAGTACAAGTATGAGCTGCATTTTACGGTTTAAGATTTCTGTTTATACAGACAAAAAGGGAAAGAGTCAAGCAAGGCTTCTTGCTAACAGCATTTTTTTTTTTTTTTCTGGTGGGTTCTATTTGCTGGCAGCAAACAGAAGTGAAGCTTTTTAAAGAGAGGATTTCCAACTCAGCATTAGCAGCAAAACCCTAGAGGGTTTATGAACAATAGATTACAGTGTTCTACTTGGTGGCACTGTGAATCCCCCAAAGCTGGGATAGTAAACATGGCACCTGCCAGTACCTCTGCCATGAAACTAAACTCTCACAGACCTAGGAGCTGGGTGGAGCCAGCCTCTATAGCTGAGTCTTTAATTCTAGCCACAGTTTATGGGGTCACCTCAACATGAGGAATTGTTTTTAAAGGGTCATGCTATTAGGAAGTTTGAGAACCACTGCTTTCAACTCTGGTTCTACATTAGACTCATCTACAGAAAATTTAAGATCATCACCCCCAGCTGTAGTCCACTAAAGGCCAACTAGAGTAAATAAGAGTGTTTGAAAGAATAACAAAGCTCTTAAATTCCTCTGTCAGGTGAGGGCTGGGATCATTCCTTTAGGGTGTGTCTCGGGCAGAGCAATCTCCAATTGACTCAGTAAATAAAAGTTTAGCTAAGAATAATAGTCAGTGGAAATATGCCTGAAGTCAATGCAGGTCATTTGTTTCTAGTTTTCACCTTTATTTAAGCCATGGAACTAGATACCTGTGCTGAAGTAGTGCAGGATATAGTGTATGGAAAAAATGTTCCCTGAAATTTACTAAAGAGCGGTGAAACTCTCCTGCAGGGAAGTACTTTACACACCAGAGTTAAAGACTTCAGGATTAAGTGATGGAGGTAACACCATGTTGTCATGATCTTGCCTTAGCTCTATTTTGTGCCTACTCAGGTGCTTTTCAGCCCCTAAACATTTGCTTTCAAAGCCAAGTACATAACCAAATGCATAAGCAAAATATCTGACAAATGTTTAATTTTTAAAAAGTTACTAATTTCTCCTGATGTATATTTGATAATGTCATTGTGACTTTTGTGGGATTTGCCTTTAAAACCTCTCTATCTCTGAGCTTCAGTTCTTTGAGTTCTCTGTGGTAAGAGCCTGCTCTTGGTTGGCAATGAAAAAAAGGACCTAAATTGACTTTAATATGCATTGTCTGTCACTTTTTTACAGGACCATAACATGGAAGTCCCTGAAACTGACCAGATACACTTGGCCCCAATCATATATAAGCAGTAAAGACAGCTGAGAGACTCCCCCTGGTAAGCTGAGCTTCTTAGATGTGTCTCAGAGCAGCGGAGTTGGCAAGAAAGGAAACTCTTCAACTCATTGACCTGCCTGCAGGTAGAGTATGCTCCAAGTTTCCAGCTTATTTTGAGCTGTCATACTTGCTGGGGCAGGTTATTGGTGATGCAACTATCTCTGAGTCATTTCTGCTCTTGTAAGTGGGCTATAACCCTTATTCCAGTAACTAACACCAATAAAACTCAATGGTTCACCAAGCTGGACTTTGTAACTAACACTACTGTAGCTCTATTGTGAGTTTCCTATTGGGGTTAACTAAGCATCTGTACACATCCCCCCCCCCCCCGCCCAGAACAATGTCATACAGAAGATATGAACAACTTAATCTTGAAAGCCAAGAATCTGGGTAGTAGATGTAGATTTAGGAGTCCCCAAATTACAGGCAATCAAATACTAAACAAATATAATAAAGATAACAGAAAATACTGCACAGAGTAGTAAAGTCATAGAGTACTAAACAGAAAGTGAAACAAAAACATTCATAGCGGAAAATAATTTCAAGAAGCTGTGATTGTAATTAAAGTATCAAATTATATAAGACACATTAAATGGTATGAAGTAGCAAGTAGTCAGCTGTTTGAGTGAACAGCCAGCTTACAGAACTGGGTACACAATAGGGCAGGACTATGAAAGGAAAAAAAATGGAGATGTGGAATGTAAACTCTTCAAAACCTAAGCTGTGAGAAAAACAGCATACAAATAAGAGTGATGTATTTAAGTTAGGGGACATGAATGGGATTTTGCACTGAAAGGAACTCAGTAATTTTTAAAATCTATAGGAAGGGGAGGCTCTTGGTGCAGCAGGTCAGCACTTTAGAGCAAAGGCAGTGGAAATAGAAAAAATGTGAACCCCATGCAAAGAGCCTCAGAATTAAATGTCACCAAGTTCCACCTTAGACAAATTAACTGGGCAAACAAACACACTGAGAATGTATATTTGCTCTTCATATTACAAGCAACTAATCTACAAGTCTGTACAGGGTTTCTTGAACTCTAAAGATTTGATTAAAAAATTAATAAAAGGCAAAGGTTATGGAGACTGTTCAGAGGGTAGCAAACATGACCAGCTGTCAAAGAAATACATAAAAAGACACAACACAATTCATCACAGTAGAAATGCAAGCGGAAATACAAAGGAGTTTTCCACATCAGACTGGCCCCAGATGCCAGTTTTTAAAGTTTCTGAACATCTATAATATTGCTATAACCTTATGTGAGAAAATTTGACAAGACTCAAAAAAAGTTATGAAATTTTACCCATTGAGCCAGAAATCCCATTTTGGAGAATTTATCTTGTATCCAAGACAGGCTTCAACATCCAGAATTACTTTTTTTCCTCAAGTTCAAATTTTATTAACTAAAAAAACCTACCATTTATGACACTTTCTGGTTTTGTAATAAGAAGTAATAAATGGAGCTTGATGGCACATACCATATAAATAAGAAGTCATGACATAGACAGCAATCAAAAGAGTGTCCCCAGTTTTTAAAGGATAGAAAATGAATATATATGCTTGTTTAACTTTGCTTGTGTATAAAATAATACACACAAGAAAGTGAAAAGAAATGTCAACCAAAAGAGACAAGAAAGGAAAAGAGTTTAATAAAGAATAGACTCTGAAATGACTTCAAAGTGTAAGTCATTTTATACCATTATGAATTTTGAATAACTATGCCAGATGTTAAAATGAACTGGAAGGAAAATTAAACAAAAATTGTTACTTTCATTTCTAACCTTTCTCATGATTGAATCAGTCAGTTCTGCTGCAGAGCTGTTCTCAGCCATAATATTCTGAAATATTTGTCTCCACCAGATATCAAATATTCTCTAAAATAAAATGTCAAGAGATTATTTTTTTTAAAAATGAATTACTGTAGAGCCAGTAATTTGTCCCAACACTCTCAAACATTTTCTAATGTGCTATCTTGGTGGGGAAGGCAGAAAGAGGGGTTAGCTCTATGTCTGGCTTTGGTTAGAAGTGCCACACTCAGCCTCAATTGACTGCAGGGCAGTGAATAAATTGGATATGCCTTAGAACTGTGACTCAAAGTCAATAATGTATCAGGCCAACAAGGCCAGCAGGTATACTATATGTATTTTAAAGGGTTTTAATACACAATGTTCTCACAATTTCCAGCATGACAGGTGGTCCTTAGGAATTTCTACTATCATGACAAGAAATACAAGAGTTCACAATACATTGCATAAATACAAGGACCTCACCTGACCACATGTATTTAATGTTCAGAACGTTAGATATTCTTTATAAATGTTATGTATGTACATATATATATATATGTATATATATATATAACTATCAGCAACAGGAAGCATAGTAATACTTGAAATTTTAAAACTTCTGCAAGTCAAGTAATTGTTCTGGTCTCATATAAATATATTTCAAGGAAAAAATAATTTTTATATTAGTCCCAAATAATAAGTGTTTTGGTCTCTGTCCCTTTCAGTTCTCAGCAGCCAAAGTTTGTATAGTAGCTCTTTCTCTTCAGCTGATGTGAAATAATTAAATCCCAGAATGTTTTCAGCCTTGAACTAATTCTAGGTACTGGCCTTAACTTGGAGATAAATTCAGTTCACCTTACACAGTCATATTCTATACCAGATTGGCCAGTA
The DNA here is from genome assembly GCA_004025045.1 of Sigmodon hispidus. NCBI lineage: Eukaryota > Metazoa > Chordata > Mammalia > Rodentia > Cricetidae > Sigmodon > Sigmodon hispidus. Next base: position 98,904 of record PVIH01007335.1, read on the forward strand.
ATGAGAATTTACCCATTTGAAAGACCTGATCAATAGTACCAGTTGTTATATGTATATAACACTGGTAAATATGCAAAATTAAGGATCTAAGTCTAGATTATTATAATTGCACAACTCTCAAGAGATTAATCAGCCCATGATTTGCTTTTCTACTGGTCAGAGTAGAAAAGGTTGTATTTCTTGACCCTGAGAAGCCCTTGCTCGTGAGACAGACATAGGAAAATCATGCTACAAATTTTAGAAACATGTTCTCAAATGTTGGGAAGTCTTCAATGGTGTTATATTCTAAGAGCTGAATTCATTTTTCTTTTTCTGAGTTTTTCTAGAATTCAAAAGTATCATCATTGTGTCACAGTTTATGTGGGTGATATAGGGCTTAATTTCATAGATCAAACTGAGAAATATCACTAGGAGGGACGCATCATGGCATTCCTCCAGAGTTCCTCTTTGGTGGTCTGCAGCATTTGTCCTTTCTAAACAAATATTGAAAAGGTAAAAATAAGAACCCACTGCTGGGGGAAATGCACGTTATCTCTTTATTAACTGTAGATGCTTCTAAGGAAGGAGAGGGAGTTGGCAGAAAATAATGAAAACATCAGGGCTTGTGCTCTGTGCTGAGTCTCTCCCAGATGATAAAGGTGAAATGCAGATAAGAACTGTCAAGAAGAAGCCTATTTGCTTTTTTATTTAAAGAAAAATGTGTTTTTATTCCATTCCTATCCATCCTGGCTATAAGGAAATTGTCATCCTGAAATCTGGAAGCTCCAGTTAAATAAAGTAGACATAATTACTTCGGTGCCCTTCAGGTACACAATGCAAGTTGTAGATGACCCCACTATCATTTCAGGACTTGGACATACAAAGTTACACAGTCATCTGTAGAAGACATTTTTGTAAAATGGCAGGAGAGAGACCTTGGTGGATTGGAGCCAAGGAGCCCCATGGCAAGTGAGAAAGAGACTTGCCATGCATATATGACTGGCGGCAGTCATGACAGGTAGGAGCCCTGGGGAAAGACACACCATGAAGGTAGCACTCATGTGGAAAGTTTCACTAAGGGGGGGAAAAGGGGAAAAGAAAGACCAAACAGGTGGAGGCTGAGAGAAGAAAAAGAGAACGAGAAGGGGAAAAAAAGAAAGAAGAAGAGAGAGGAGATATGCAGGAACTCATGGAGAGAGAGAGAGAGAGAGAGAGAGAGAGAGAGAGAGAGAGAGAGAGAGAGAGAGAGAGTCTTCTCTTAAAGGGAGGTAGGATGATACTGTCAGGACACTGGCTGTGCCAGGGGTGGGTCTGAATACTCATAGACCTGACTTTAGCAGAACCAGTGTTGTGATTTTTAGTGTGTAGAGCACTGGACTGGTAGAAACTGTTAATCCTCACAAGTGCTCCTTGATTGAGATATTTTATTGAGTGATGTATTTTTAGGACCACGTTTACCTATCAGAATTGATGAGAATCTTAGTTTCTTTCTGCTGTTGATTTATAGAGAACTGAAAATATTTATTTTAATTCCAAAGGCTGGAAAGTCCAAGAATAAGTCCAAAGAAAGCAATGGCTGCTTGTACTTAGTACCCTGTCTCCTTTTCTTTTAGTCTGGGTCTCTTTTGTATTCATTCCTGCAAGGGGTGGAAAACTCAAGCCATGAAATGCTACCATCCTTATTCAGGAAAGGTCTTCCTCCTCAGGTGGCCTAATTAGTAAAATACCACAAAGGTATGTCAAAAGGCTAAACTATTGTAGACAATCTGTTGCTGTGGAACATTCTTTTGGTACAGTGTGAATATCTATTAGTCTTTTTGGTTAATAAAGAGCCGACTGCCTAAAAGCTAGGCAGGAAAAGGTTGAGTGGAACTTGTGGGGAAAAGGGAAGGCAAGGTTGCAAGAAGATGCAAAGAAATGCAAGATGAACATGCTATGCTAAAAAAGGTACTGCCAGGTAGTAGCACATAGTCTTAAAAAATATGGGTAAATTTAATATGTAAAAGCTAGTTAGTAACAAGCCTAAGCTATTACCTGAGCATTTGTAATTAATAAGTCTCTGTGTGTTTATTGGACACCTGGTGGTACTGATGAAAAACTCTGCTTACAATCTCTCACCTCTCAAGGTATTCCAAATTATGTCAAATTGACCATACTAACCATTATAGTCATGTAACTGTGTACCTATCTCTTCTTAAATGACACAGTTTGAATTAGTTCATTTTGTTTATTATAATGGATTTTTCTACGTGAAATGTAAAACCCTTGTAAAAATGCTATTTTCCCGCTTTGGTAATAAGAGCTTTTCAGTCAAAAATGAATTTTAAGGTAGTAAGAAGACATTACATGGATAATATAGCAATATATTAAGAAAAATGTGCTTTCACACTCCAAAGGTATTAGCTCAACTATGTTCATAGCAGCATTATTTGTAATAGCAAGAAACTGGAAACAACCTAGATGTCCCTCAACTGAAGAATGGATTAACAAACTGTGGTACATCTACACAATGGAATACTACTCAGCAGTAAGAAAAAATGATATCCTAAAATTCACAGGCAAATGGATGGATTTGGAGAAT